>JARJEC010026672.1:0-12600 GCA_030264575.1 Tachinus sp. AB-2021
ACATACTGAGGGGGGCGAAATACACATTACTTAGAAACATAATTCAAGGCAAAATCAAAGGGCGAAGAAGCGTAGGACGAAGAAAAACATCATGGTTGCGAAATCTAAGAGAATGGTTCGGTTGTAGCTCCTGCGAACTATTCAGAAGTGCCGTCGACAAAATAGCTTTGATGATATCCAATCTCCGATAGGAGCGGCACCATTAGAAGAAGAAGAATATGAATTGATAATAATAATGTTACCCTTTTCCATTATGAGTTCAGTATTATATCAGATATCTAAGTCGTTATTCTATAGTTACGGGCATAGAATTAATAAAAGAATGGTTAGAGTTGGCAATTGAAATGATCAGAAAGCAGCAAAAAAGTAAAAGATTAGAATTGGCATCGCATAAAATGGCATAGCTCTGCATAAAAAGAACTAATACGGGTACTGAAAAAATATAAATATTTAAACAAATAATAACTATAGTAAAAGCATCAAATATTTTGAAGTAACACTCAAAGCAAAAAATAGAACAAACTGGTTAAAAAAACTGACTACTCGTGCCAAATAAGAGTGGACCAGGAGAAGGACCAAGAAGGCTAATAGCAAAAACGGCAAGAAGTAAATTACTGTACGCCGCAGAAGCATGGGGAGCAGTTATGAAATCAAAAAAGGTATTACTAGAGCTGGCTCGCTGAGAATCTGCAGGGTTTACTGGGCGATATTTCAAGAGGCAATAGAATTAATAGCGACGACACCACCTACTGATAAGATGATGGAAAACAGATAGTCATAAAAGAACTAGTAAAGATAATAGTAGGAAAAAATCAAAAATAATACAATGGAAAGATGCAGAGACAAGGAACAAAACGAGAATATTCAATGCAGAGCAGGAAACTAACGTCAGAAATAGAAGAATAGATAGAAAATAAACCACAGACATGCTTTTATACAATCCAATTATTAACCGGCCACAAAACTGTTGAAAAAGCAGCTGGAAATGAAAAAAGATGTATATTCTGCCAAGACAACGACGCGGACCATACGCTAGTTTACTAATAAGTAAAAACAATCGATTTCATTAATCGGGTATTAATATACAATTTACCAAAAAAACTTGTTTTTGGCCGATAATTTATTTACTATGAAAATTATTAAACGATTGTTTTGCTTATAAAAAAACTTACCTGGTTGATTTTAATTTTTTGTACCACCATAAGAGGTTTGCACAAGATCGCAACTAATGGCATTTTTTGAAAGATACAGGCTGTTAAAAAAGAAGTGGTTTGGTTAGCAACTAATATCATTGAATAGAACTTTTATAATCTAACTTTTGCTTCAAGCATTTTTTCAAAACCGCTATATTTGAGCGTTCCCAGACTATGCAAAAAACGTATACGTGAAAAAATTAACTAAACCTATTTCAAACAATAAAATCAATATTCAAATTTCCTTTATTTACGTTTGGCAATTTATATAAAATTTTATTTTTCGCTTAGTATAATCTAAAAATTATTAGCTAACAAAATTAAACATTACATATATTTTGAGTAGCTGTATTTATTTGGGTGGGCAAGTTTTGACACATTTTGACGATGTTCTGCTTTCATGCTTGTAGCCCTCTTTGCAGAAACATCCCACGTTGCAAACAGCTGCACAAAGGACTGCTTCGGTATCATCACAATTTTCTGTACATCCATAGCAAGTATAATATTTAGTGTCTGGTTCTGTGCATTCTTCTAAAAATTGCATTAACTTTAATAACAACATTTAAATAGAATTCCATATATTATAGTGGATAGCTAAGTTGTAAAGCGTTGTTTACCCTGCAAGCAAGCTAGAGGTCGTGGGTTCAAGCCCCAAAATTTTAATCCCGCTTTGAATCCACTGTTGGTCCCATCAAAACCCCTCTATCTTTTATAGCAGGGTTTTGATGGGACCAACAGGACTTCCGAAGCACCAGTGGAAGCGAGATAAAAATTTTGGGTCTTCGGCTTACTTATGGGGCACTGATTAAAACATAAACATTAATTAAATTTAAATGAAAGTTTATAATCTATAGTAAATGGAACCATTAATTTAGTATTAGTTGTTTGGAATAATAAGAAATTGATTTGATTTGCTGTATATAAATTGAAAACGATAAATTAATAAAATTGTCCATCCACGACAAATGAAATATGAGCTCGCATATTAATTGAATATCCAACTCTAGTAAATAACATATTTCTGTAGCGACGTAATTTATAATCACAATAACAATCTGTATGACCGTATTACACCTTGAATTTAATTTACTTTATTAGTTTCCGTTTATAATCGATTTTAAGAAGACTATTAAGACATTATGTTCTACTAATATCATTGAATTAACTAATTAAATTACGTTTACTAAAGAAAGAAACGGGATTTTAAAATCAATTATTTAATTAAATGTATTACAAATATATTTTATTTATTTACATTTTTTTAAGCAAAATGTAAATCCGAAAAAATTAGAAAGAGGAAACAATTTGAGTGGTTTGGGTGGAGATAAATGCAGTGAGCAAATCGTCGGTGAAAGTATTTGTATTGTTTTGTAAAACTGCTTGTTTCATTATTTCTTTCATAAAATAATAATAACTCCGAAAGAATGAACACAAAACTCACTTATCTATAAACTAATGCTTAGCTATTATCGTCTTCTGTAACATTTTTGTATTTTTGCCAATGTACAGTGTGTCCAAATTTGGATGTTACTGTAGGCTTATATCTTGAAAATAAAAATGCTAGGCAAATTTTGATAATGTTGTCTCGATTTAATTTTGGAAGATGAGTTTAATGGTAGTAAAAGGATTTTTCTATAATTATTTGGTTTATTTCTTAAGTTATGGATACAGAACTAACACATTTTATGGGTTTTGTACATAAAATCCAGTGACATGGTCAATATTTTTTCTGCTTTAATTTTTTGAGATATTTGATCAACTTTTTTTCAAATAGAAACGATAGTATTTCAACGATATATAGTTTATTGGGTTTAGTGTGCGGAAAATTTCATTTTTTGTAAGTAATTTAATTAAAATCTATACAAATTAACGAGTAGCTGCTGATAACCTGCTATTTTACGACTGATTTTACTTGTTTATATTTATTAAATTGTTTCTTGCGTATTCTTAATAGAAGAATCACAAGAAAAATCAAAATATTACTTAAACAAGTTTTTATTGTTTTATTTGTTATAAATTCAGTTTTACAATTTAAAATAAGTATTAATAACGTTGTGTGGATAACTCGAAACATAAATTTGTGTGGATTTAAAAAAAATGTAAAAAAAATTTGTTTTTAGTAACCCATTAAACTATATATCGTTGAAATCTGGATAAAATTCTACATTTTAGAAAAATTTGAAAAAAAAAAAATTAATCATGTATCTCCAAAAATAAAAAATACTGACTACATCACTAGATTGTACGTAAAAACAGTGCCCATAAGATGTGTTAGTCCTGTATCAATAACTTATGCACATTATACGATAATTGTTTAATTAGTACAGATAATTATTGCAAAACTTTATTGTTTTCCTTGCACACTTATTTAATAATATTAACATTTTTAAAAATTTAATAGATTCTCATTTAGATGGGCATTTGCTGACGCATTTTTTTGAAGAATCGCTTTCTTGTACATATCCTTCCTTGCAAAAGCACCCCACATTGCACACTGCAAGACAAGGCGGGGCCTTGCCTATAGTGTCGCACGTTTGCGGACATCCATGACAATCATAGTATTTTGTATTTGGTTCGGTGCATTCTAAAAAATATTACTTTATGTATTACTCAATCTAACTTAACCTATTATAGCTTTGATGTTCATGTAATGAACACCATTTTATTTAGTAAACCGTAAAAATGCAAATTTTTATGTTAGGTAAATGTTTCCGTTCAAAAAAAAAAACATTGTAAGCTTATATTAATTAGATCGTTTTTTTTTAATTATTACAAAAAATATTTTGTTATTATTTTTTGTTGATTTAAATTATATATCGTCATTATCATAGTCTGTAAATTAGATTTAAGTTTGGATAAATATTTTGTAACTAAAAGGTATTTTCTCCTTCATAAAACCGATAAATAAAAACTACTGTTTTTTGCATAATATATTTAATCTTGTACAGCGAATGCTCCGAACGGCCAACAGTCGTTTTTTAATCGGCTTTTAGAGCAGCTCCATCGAAGTAAATATCTTTTAATAAGATTTAAAAAATTAATTGTTTTATAACTATTTTTTCGTTTCATTAAACACAGTATAATCTCTATATATCTGTAATATATTTAAAAAAATATATTTTTTATATATTTTTGGTTTAATGCACCAAATTAATATTAACGTATATGAGTAAGACATAGTTCAAAACGGTTATTTTCTGACAAAAAAAATTAAAATGATTTTAAAATTAATT
This sequence comes from Tachinus sp. AB-2021, assembly GCA_030264575.1. Taxonomy (NCBI): domain Eukaryota; kingdom Metazoa; phylum Arthropoda; class Insecta; order Coleoptera; family Staphylinidae; genus Tachinus; species Tachinus sp. AB-2021. The sequence goes on from JARJEC010026672.1 coordinate 4,427, forward strand.
ATACAATATTAACAACAATTATATAATTATACAATGTCTAACATTTATTTTACAGATACAAGGGACCTTGTACAATCTCCTCTTTACTCACAAACGCATTATATGCAAAAGTTCTAAACGATTGTCTGTTTCTTTTTGACATCCGAAGAAGTGATAAAAAAATTAAAATGATTTTAAAATTAATAGTGCAACGATAACAAAAATTATACAATTGTACAATATCTAACAGTTATTTTACACATACAAGAGACTTTGTACAACCTTCTCTTTCTTCACAAGCCCATTATATGCATAAAAATTAACTACATATATATAATTTGCATATTCTATCCTTAATTCGCTCAAAAATATAGTATTTGAATAAGGTTATTGCAAATCCTTTTAGTATAACAAACTTGATGCAGATATTACAAATAAATTTAGATATTAATATACAACTTTTTTCAGATTTTGAGACACTCTGACTGCAACTCTTGCAATTTGGAAAATTGCAGCATAACCAAAACAATTATATAAGGAAGTTTGTGGCGAGAAGTCGCAGTTTTGCAAAAATTTAGGCCTATGAATGTGTAAGTTTATACAAATGCAAAGAATTTAGAGCAAATAAAAGTAATAAGCAGTTTCAAATTTGGTCAAATTTAGTTTTCATCCCATTTTGTTAGCTCCCAACCACGATTTTCAACATATCTGTTCTAGCAAGCACAATAAATCTAGAACGATTGAGGTAATGCCGATTCCGTCGCTCAACTACTTTCTTTCCTATAAATAATTTCTTATTTTGCATACGCGTTTTTGAGGTTTCTACAACTTAGAAATTTGTTCGGCACGCAGTAGACCTTCATTTTTAATTAAAAATATTTTGCCAAGATCGGTTTCTAATTATTACTATTCGATTAACTCTTATTTCTAATCGTTGACGTAATTCCTTCGATTGTTTTTATAATTTCTCTAAAAAAGACTTTTCGGTCTTAAATATTCCAAGTTTTTTAATTTTTTTCATTTTCTGGTGAAAGTTGGTTAAACCATCTAGAAAAGTTATTCCTAAGGGTTTCTGCTCAACTTAAAGTTTAGGTTAGTTGTTAGAAAATGTCCAATGTTTTTAGTTTTATTGATATTATGGTTTAAAAAAATTAGCATTTTAGAGTAAAAGTCTATTAAAAAATTTTTTTTTTTAATTATTAATTTGATTATTGGTTATTTTAATTTTATTTCATTTTAAATTTAAAATTTACAAGCAAATTTTCACCAAACTAAAATTTCCGAGATATTCGAGTTTGCGGGTGCCATAATTTTAACGCAACTCTTGCGTCGAATGAAATAAGTCGAGCCAAACTCTTTTAGACCCATCGAAAAAGTTACAATTTTGTGTTTTTTTTGTAGATAATTTTAAAAATTGTCTGCAAACCCATCGGGTTTTGCTTAAAAAAATGTCGAATGCGTAAAATTTATTAAGATTGCGAAATTCGATTAAATCCGTTTCCAAAAGTGCCGAAAATTGTCAAATTTAAAGCAATACTAATTATGAGTTGGGAAGTATTTATGTAATTTTGAAATATCTTTGATCAAAATTGTGAAAGAGTGTAAATACATTCAAACAAGTCGTAACGCTTTTCAATAAATGATATAGTAATTAACGGCCATTTTGTTACCGAGAAAACAAGCAGTTAACTTTCAAAAAGTATGCAAAATAAAAAAATTACGTTTATAAGCAGAAAGAATTTTCCTTTTTTCGTAAATATTCAAACAGCGCATCATTATTAATACACAATAAATTCTTAAAAAAAATACCAAACAAAAACATTTATATTATGATTAAATGCATATAATAATATAATATAATATAATATATCGTGTTAATAACAATTTATTTTAAGCTTAATAAAGTGTGAAAGAATAATATAATTAATGTTAATTAAACATCTCACCTTCAGCGAAAGCAATCGCACCTACTGCGATCAAAACTGCAATTATTAATATTTGTTTCATCTTTGCCGTAATGGATGACCTTACTAGCATTGAATATTATTTCTCGGTGTTTATATACTCTCGAGATGGAGATCATTAATATGAGCATTGTGTTTCGCGTTACGTAAATTTTATATTTACTTTATAATCATGGTATAACTATTAACCGCAACAAATTAATACACGTACAGAAAACATTAAATTATTTGTTGGGTACTGTTACTGGATATTCTAGAATGTATTAGGTGTTTATAATACATAATAGATTACTCAACAAACAAATAAACAGATTTTAAAGCAAATTTTATTCTTTTATCTATTTAATTACGTAATATATTGTTTATGTTATTTGCCAGGACAATCCTAGTAAAACAATTTATATTTTGAATAGGAAAATATTTATTTTTTATATAATATATTTATTTTTTATATAATATATTTATATGTATAATAATTTCACTATGCATTTATTGAGTGAAAACTTTCCTATTGAGATGCGAGTCCGAAAAAGTGGCGACGGAAAATGTAAACAAAATGTGGAAAGCGGAAATATTTTTGCCAGAACAATCCTAGTAAAACGATTTATATTTTGATTAGTAAAATATTTAATTTTTATATAATATATTTATAAGTATAATAATTTCACCAAGCATTTATTGAGTGAAAACTTTCTTATTGAGATGTGAGCCCGAAAAAGTGGAGACAGAAAATGTAAACAAAATGAGGAAAGCGGAAATATTTTTGCCAGGACAATCCTAGTAAAACGATTTATATTTTGAATAGTAAAATATTTAATTTTTATATAATTTATTTATATCTATAATAATTTCACCAAGCATTTATTAAGGGAAAACTTTCATAATGATATGCGAGTCCAAAAAAGCGGAGTCGGAAAATGGAAACAAAATTAGGAAAGCGGAAATATTTTTGCCAGGACAATCCTAATAAAACGATTTATATTTTGAATAGTAAAATATTTAATTTTTATATAATATATTTATATGTATAATAATTTCACCAAGCTCCGGTATGCATTGGCTTGCGTATCTGTAAAACTAGTGTAATGAGTGGCAGGGTGGCTGTGTATATATATATATATTTAATTGTCAGTATAATAATTATTGTAATAACATTAAAGGTTCTAGTTCTGTATGTTTCAAGCACCCTAACTATTTCTTTCCATATTTCACATTACGAATTTTCAATAAACCTCGTAACTTTATTAATTTAATACACCAAACAATAAAATAAATGAGTACATAAAATACGTTAAAACAATATTTCTATTGATAACATTAAAACTTTAATTGAAAAACTGAGCTGATCATTTGATTTTTTCAGGAACCCTAGAATGACAAAAAATTAATAATCAGCTAGTAGTTATAGACAATGTTCCTTATAACCTTTTCCTCTGCATTAACATTATAAATATCTCCCGTTTTTTATTGCCACCAGGGCTCTGCTCACTCAACAAAAAGTCTTTGGCGTATTTTGGAACTGTTAAAATATATTTTTTAAAACTCATCATATTTTTTTAACAAATTTATGTCCTGTTTGATGCGTATAATCAAGCTTCGGGCTGCTAGAACTGTTAATATATATATTTTTAAAAAGCCATAATATTTTTTAACAAATGTATGTCCTGTCTGATGCGTATAATCAAGCTTTCTATTGGACTTCTTTCAAAATCAACTATACTGTCATGGACAGGTTGCAATCTTCTTTCCTGCGCAATTTTTGCGATAGCCAACACGTTGCGTGGCTTTCATATATTCTTCTTCATTAGATTGTTCGGCAAATTTTTCAATTAGTTTCATTATTTTTAGACTCATTATTTTAGAGCTATATCTGTTAATAATATTTTTTGTGTCAAATAATACTGTTGACAATGGCCTAACAGCCAAAATTAGTGCAAAATATAAACATTGGGCAATATGGAGCGCCAAAAAGCACGATTTCCTGAAAAAACAGATTTTGATGTACCAGACGTCCTGCGACGATTTTTATTTTTATTTTCCGTAAATAATTGCTGCAGCTGGCCAACTTTCCCCCCTAATAATAGAATTAAAATTAAAAAAAATCCAATAATTATGTAATCGAGGAAGTTGGTGGTTTTTAAAGAACAACTACCCTAAACTTTTAAACGAACGAAAAATTCCAGCAATAAATGAAATATTGAAATTTTCGCTCAAATTTTTTCTTTCAAAACAACACAATAAGTTGAACCGATTATTGTTTTTATATTGCTAAACGCATCAGAAATTTTGCGAAACTTTGTTTGGCCTAAAATAATTTTATTGATTCTTAATACTGGTTGTAACGCACCGGAGTTAAATATTCGTGAATAAAATCAACCGGCTTAAAATGGTTTTGAAAAACAATTATCTATACCAGCTACTAGAAAATCTAACGGTAATTTTATTCACACATCCTATATAGTAACCTAGTATGGCTTTTAAAATCAGCTGACATGAAATGAGTTGGGCAAAAACACTATTTGTATAAAGTTTGCCAAATCAGCAGTGCAGCAGTGGAAGTAGTGTAATTTTAGTTAATTGGTAAAATGTTTCATTGGATATATTGTGAGAGGGGGTTTTATATGGATGTGGCAAATTTGGTCGGCTACATGTAAATTTATTTATGTGCTTTTTGGGATTGAGAAACAATAAATGATACATAGAAAGAAGAATACGTCGAATCTCATTAAAGGACCACAAGACCAACCAGCGGATTAGAGAAAAGACCAACGTGGACGATATCGCTAAGAAAATCAGCTTACAAAAATGGAGCTGGGCTGGCCACGCCATCAGGGCCAAAAACAGGTGGTGTAAAAAAGTGATCCAAGGCAAAGCACAGGAAGACCACAACAGAAATGGGGTGATGACCTAAAAATGACAGAAGGATTAAACTGGTACAACAAAGCACAGGACAGAGAAGGGTGGAAGAATATGAGGAAGACCTATACCCAAAGATGGGTAGAAAACGGCTGATGAGATGAGAATTGATACATAATCTATAAATGGCTTGCAGATATATTTGGCAATATCCCTTCCTCTTTTTATGTCATGCATTGGACGTATTTGTTATGTATTTGATCATTATACCTTTGAAGTGGAGGTTTAAAAAAAAGTTTGGTGTCAACAATAACGAACAGGTATGTACTTACTATACAACTATAGTTGTGTTAATAAATGCTTTATAAGGTTAGGTTAGGTTAGGTTATATTGAGCCCGATATGCAACGGTATAAACTTATCCCACAAGATTTTTTGGGATTGGCGTGCAGTCTTCAGGTGTTAAACCATTTTTAGTTTAGAGTTGGTTTTTTCTATTTTGATTTTCATACACTTTTTTTTAATATTTTTTTACCATATTTCTGTCAATTTGTTATTGTTTCATAGATTTGGTCTTCATGATCTACTACATTGTAACGTTTCTTCTTCCAAATTATATTTATTATTGTTTCTTGTTTTTTTTTTAACTAATCTTTATGACAATCAATAACACTTTCTTTTAAATTCTCGCATAAAGTTTTAATTCGTTCTAAAAATTATAAAATAAAAAAAAATATTGAAGTAAGTCTCAAAAATCAAAATTAACTTGCCTCAAAAAAGAAAACAAAGAATCTTGAACAAATCTGAAATGAAATATATTTAATTTGTTTGAACTAACATAAAATTTGATACAGTGTAAAAAAAATCGGTTTTGAATTTTATCTTTTTAGAGATTATTGCAATTTAAATTCTTCAAAATATTACAAATTAGAAATAATGTTGAAATAATTCACCAAGCATTTTTACCTTAACTATTATTTAATTTGTAAATATTGATAAATTCTTTAATGGATTTCGCTCCCATTTAATCATTTAACGAGCCAATGCACAAAAGCTTATAACTTATTATCTGTTGAAAACACACAAACGTCGAATTGACTTTACATAAATCATTCATTGATTAACTTGCACATGGCAGTACAATTTTCTCGTTCGCTGTTTATTTAACACTGTTATTTTGCTGTTACAATGCTAATTGCAATCACCAATTTCAGTATTTAAAACTGAATTATATTTATCAACATTTATAAATACATATAATATTGACCTCTAACTATAATTTAACTAATAATAATTTATTTAGTTAAATTGTCTAATGTTGCAAAAAAATTTAAAATAAATCCGTATTTATAACTAATGCAGAGTAAACTACAAGAATTAGATTAAAACATCACATAAAAACTTCACGCTTTTATATGTTTTGTTGTAATATGGGTGGTTATTAAAAAAGTGGAAACTTCAAAGGCCGCCGGTCCGCTTCATTCGTGACGACAATAAAAGCCTATATGATATGATTGTATAAAATTAAACGGCATATTTTAGAACAAATAAAATATTCAATCTGCAATTTGTCAAATGATTGCGTAACAATTATTGCTATAAAATACAATATATTATTACAATATTACTTCAGTCAATAATTGTTAAGCCAAACGTATAGTGAAGGTTGCAACAAAATAATATCTCGGTATAAATTTCCATGAATTTATAATGCGAAATGTAAATGTTGATCTACATAAACGTAGTAAAACGCCGATAATAAAAGTAATGGGAATTGTATTGCAAGGTGCAATTATTTCTCTCAAAATTTTAACCATTATAATTATTAATGAGAAAAATTAATAAACCAATTACGTTTCATTTCTAATTGAAATTATTGCGGGCTTGAATTATTCCGATTAAATCCGTGCAATACGCGCAAATTCACACATTTATGTTCATATAACTGAAACTAATCTCCTGTGGTGAGGAGAATTATTAACACAGGATTCACTCATTTAATTTTTCATTTCATTTCAATATTACCTGTTTTGTTTTATTTCAATGTTCCAGTCCTTAGGGGATTATAAAAATGTATGTATACCTTACGGGATTACTATATATTTCATGTTTGCAGTTTTATCCATCAAAATATTTTAAAACAGCGTAAAAGACGAAATGTGATGTTTCAATTCCTGTTTATCTGGAACTAACCTAAATTCACCTAACCGAACCTAACCTTAAGGGGAAAAATCTTCAGCGGGAGTTTTCAAACTACACCAAAGGCTCAGTGTGAGATTGGGTTTGTCCAGAGTTAGGATTCACCCGATCGCACTAAAAATCCCCTTTTGTTCTCGCATTGTCGTATTGGGACCACCATAAAGTATTGCTTCAATACGACTTGCCATGTTTTGTATTTGTTGTTATTTAATTTTCATTTTCATTTTCTAATTGTTGTTCTTTCCTCATTTTTTCCTTGATAATTTCTTCAATGTAACTACTCAAAATTTCCCAATTTTCTTTCTCGATTAGCATTCGATCGACAATGTTTTCTATCTCCAAATTTATTCCCAATTTTATTTCCGTTTCAAATCTTGATCTTTCGAATATATCTCATTCCAATAGAGTATGCCTAACGCTGTCTGGCATGCCGCAATGTTGACATACATCTGAATTTCTGATTTTAAATCGAAACAAGTAATCAACAGAACAGCCATGACCGCTTAATATTTGTGTTATATAAAAATTTATTTAGTGTTTTCCATTTACACATTTTTCTAAATCAAAAATTTCGTCCATGCACCTTTCTCTGAATTTTCTTCCCAACTATTTTTCCAAATTTTCAATGTTCTATTTCTGCTTATTTTTTTTTCTTTTTTCATTTTATAACATCTTCCGCTAATAAGTCAATTGGTATTAACCCTCCAATTACATGTAATGCTTCTGTCGCAATAGTTCTGTATCCACTACATATTCTCAATATGTAGTTTCTTTGTATACTATTTAACATTTTTAATTTTGATTTATATTTTAAAATTTCAAACCAAATTGGGCTTCCGTAAAGAGTTATTGAATTTATTACCGACATTAAAATTTTCCTTTTACTTGATTTGGGTCCTTTAATATTTGGAAGTAATTTTGATAACTTTGTAGTACATTTTTTCAAGACAAGGCAAAGTCATACAGACCTATCAGCCTCACATCCTTCCTTCTTAAAACAATGGAGAAAATTGTGGATACTCACATAAGGGCCGACCCTTTAAAGAGGTGTCCGCTCCATAAGCAGCAATACGCTTATCAACCCGGTAAATCTACAGTGGATGCTCTACACGAGCTGACAACCACGATAGAGACAGCTCTAGCCAACAAAGAGACTGCACTGGGTATCTTTATAGAC
>JARJEC010026707.1:0-27399 GCA_030264575.1 Tachinus sp. AB-2021
CAAAAACAAATATCTTTATTTTATTGGGTAATATTTGAAAAATGACAGGTGAATTGAATAGTTGTAGGTATCTATGATATAAAGAATATTTTATTTTTATATAAAAGAGTATTTTTATTATTTTGACATTTCAAAATATTTTTTATGCACCGTTTTCTGCGGTATATTGCGTGCATAAGAAAGAAGAAAGCCCTAATTTTAAATATTTGTTTTATTTTTTTTTACATTAGTCTAACGAATATTTAAATAAACAATGTTTTTAATTGTTATAATCCTAGCTTTTTCGATTTTTTTTAAATAATTGATATAGAAACTTGTAAACCCGGATTTATAAAAAATATTTGTTTTGTATATTAAAAAGTACATTGAAAATTGTATACAAATGTTTTTTTTTGAATAAAAATAGAATTTTAAAAGATCGTGTACCTTCTTAATAAGTTTATAAATTTATTTATTAAAATTTTAGTTTCAATTTTAGCACTTAATAGTAATTCTAATAATAATAAATTATAATTTTAATAATGGAAATTATAATATGCTTCACGTTTAAGAAGCAATATTGAATTACCTAACGTCTTTTAATCTCCATAAAACAACAACTTAGTTTACACAATAAATTTAAATATGTAAAAAAATATATAAATTATAATGAATTTTTCTTAAATCAAACATTTGTTGTTAAAATCGTATTGTTTATCAAGAGAATCAAACACTAGTTGCAGATTTAGGTGTACACCGTTTTCATTCCCGTATATTTCCTGCCAGTTTTATAACTTTTTTGCAAAGTCAGTGAAAAATATCTGCCGCCAGTTCATTTACCGAGAGACCGTGGTCAATTTTATCGACCATTATTCAAATAATCCAAATATTATTTGTTCACAATTAAAATTTTAAGCATGTTAACCCTTTAACCCTAACATTTGTTAATTTGTTATTTGAGTAACGAACCGTATTCGCAGATTGTTCTAATTACATAATAGTTCGTATTGTTTATCAGGGTTGGGGCGGTTTAAATTCGACTTTGTTCCCCCGTTCTGACAGAACACAATACCGTATTTAAATCAACCCTTTCTGCCAAATGCATGATAATTATTTGGTCTAGTAGTGTAAATATTACCTACACTCAATTACAGTAAATAATGTAGCGTATTTAGATCTATAAACTAGTATCAAATAAATTTTGATTTATTTTATTGACTGTTATTTAAAATATTTTTGATTGTTAGATTATTTTTGTTTAAACCTATTAAAAATTCTAAACTTTTTCTAATTTTCATTTTAGTTCGATGTAATACTTAAAAAAAGATATAATACTTTGAAATCTTAATAAAATACTATTAGCGAAATGGGAAGTAACTTATGAAAATGTTCCATTGTGTCACGCAAGCAACAGGTCGTTAATATAATATGCACATGTGCTGGAATTATGATGTCGTCGAGATGTCATTTGTAAAGTCCCTGAGGACGACTTTATAAATAATCGTTGTCATTTTGCAAAGATTAGCTAATAAGTCAACATACAAGTCCATCATTCACTCCACTCGTTGCTCATCTAATATATGGTATTGTTCGGTATTGAACAGGGGTTGCTCCTCCCCAACTAAACTGTACTCATTTTACGAGGGTGCGATGAAATTGTAAAGTTTCCTACATCAAATTTAATTTTTTATTTTATATATGAGGTTTATTAAAACCTCAACCCCAATTTATTATCATTTGAAATCGGGTAAAGACGATCTATCACAAACCACTTTTTTAGTTTAAAAATGAAAACTGTTAAATGCATTAAATAATATTTGTAATTGAAAAATTAAACCTGAAAAATGCAATGTTAACTGTAAAATGAAACAACATAAACAAGCAAAAGTATTTTAAAATTCAGTTTAGAGTAATATTAATTATAAGACTAAAAAATGAGATTTGTTAATATAATAACGTGTACACATTTTTCAGATAATACTGAAAAAATAGTAGTTTCAAATTTCAGTTACAAATAGTACAAAAAAAACAATTTAATAACTACTAAACATTTGGATATAGTTTTAATTGAATACACCTCTAGACCAATAACGTAATTATTGTAAATTAACACTGAGTTATCATTTATAAACTCTATATAGTTAAATACAAATTAACAATGTCAGTTTTATTTATATTATTGTCCAGTTAATAAGAACAGGTTTATTATTTGTGGTTCAATTAAAATACAAATATTACTGTCTTATCTGATAATTTTTTAGTTCAATGATATTTCTAAGTTAGGTGATTCATATAATTATGGCCATGATGGTGTTCCGTAGTTATTTTTAAACAATGTATTTGTTCGTTACCATTAACCGTTTTGTTTAAAACGTCCTTGCTTTGTGAAACTTTTCCTTATTATTGGAAACAGTCTTATATAGTGCCAATTTATAAATTTTATTCAAAAATATCTAATACTACTTCCACGAAACCATCCATTATCTTTACTGATAATTTATGATAGCCATCCACAACATCATGCTTTTAAAATTTGTACAATGTGTTTCCATGCTAGACAAAAATGTGTGAAATAAAAATAACTATTTTTTTATTTTTTGACAAGCCAATAAAATAATTGAAAATGGTTATCACATGCTATAATACAATCATTATTATAGTGGGAGTATTGAATGTGGCATTATAATACAATACAATGTAAAAATTACAATGTTGGGATCTAAGTGTGATTAATTGACAGTAATTTAATATAATTTATGACATTGACATTTATACTCTAATTTATACTCGACGTATTTTTAAGCATATAAAACTAATATATAAAAAATAGTTTAATCAAATACCACACGAGACTGAAACTAATCAAAAATAATTCAAGTTTTATCGAAATAATTACTTGAGGACGAAGCCCCGTTTGGCAAGAAACTTGAGAAAAAAAACGCAGAATTATTCTCGTATTATCCCCAGTACCTTGTGGTATTACTACTGAAAATATTGCCTAATCATCGAGTACAACACAACCAGTCATTTATATCGGGTTGAATTATTATGGCCCTATAACAATAAATCAAGAAACTAATAGAAGCAAGAAAACAACAAAAACCTCATCGCGGTATTTATATGCATGATCACAAAGGCTATACACTTGGATTTGACAACAGCGATAACAACTGAATCCTTCTTGTCAGATTTGAAAAGATTTACTTCATAACAAGAAAATATCAGCAACCTGTATTCAGATAACGGAAGCAATTTTATAAGAACCTATCAAAAACTGCAAAAATTAAAAGGTTTATTTGAATCTGAAATGAGTCACACGACCATTTCAAATTATTAAAAAAATAAACAGAACAAGGTCCTACACAGTTAAAGAAACTTTAATCTCAAGCTATTTTTTAATTGGAGAAGAGTTTGCTGCATTAGCAGAACCAACTCTACTCCACTTTAAAAAACCGTCTTTCAAGACTACTTCACTTCAAGAAAACCCGTTTTTCAAGACTTTATCTTGATAAAATTCGGCAGCATTTTTGGAATTGTTGTAGTAAGGAATATTTAAGCCAACATCAAACTTGTACCAAATGGAAGGTAAACAATGAAGTAGAACTAAAAATTGATGATTTGGTACTAAAATTAAAAAAGATAATATACCACAATTACATTGACTGAGAGAAAGAGTTACCAAAGTATTTAAAAGAGCGGATGGAAGAATGAAAACCGCCACGGTAAAAAGCAAAGGAAAAATTATCCAACAGCATGCTATAAAAGTCAGCATTCTACCTATCAAAATTGGAAGACCAGAATTTTTCAAGGCGGGTGGAATCTAAATGCAGCAGTTAAAATTTAGTACCCATTATTTACAATTTGTTATTTTTTTTAATTTGACAGTGAAGTGTCAATCAATATTTATAGCATTCAATTATAATAAACACAAACGTTCTTTATCACTGCGGAACAGTAATTACTTTCCAAGAAAGTAACCGTATTATTAACAGTATTTTTCACTTGTATTCTATAAAGCGCCGATGCTCCATCATTTTAAAACCAACAATCTAATCTACCCGCTAATGAAACTTTGTCAAAAAGTGGTAAATTTTCATTTAAGAATTGTAGATACAAGGCTAAATTAAGTCTGTTAGGTAGAATGACCAATTACATTATTATTCAATAACCCAGTCCAAATGTTAATTTACTTAATTAGTCTTTAATAAGATCTTTGGCGCATCTTTGATCAGATCTTTGGGTATTAAGTGAGGGTTTTCATTGATCCATTGATGCAGATCATGAGTATTTATAATACCTGTTTCATAAAGGTAGACTCATCACTCCACAGAATCTTTAAAATGGAAATCATTGTTAACGCTATGCAACAACCATCTATAAAAATTGACTCTCAACTCTGTTTCCCCGTCATGCAAAATTTGAACTTTAGAAGCCTAAATGGATGCAAACCATTTCTCCTCAATAAACTCTGACTAGTGTCTTTTTGGATATGAGTTTGAGACGATACAATTCAAAAGCTTGTACTTAGTTCCGTCTGAACAAATTCAAAAATGTGCTCATCTTGATAGACACATAGTGTAGGATTTAAATTACCTGTTTCCAGTAATCTTTGTTCCACCCGTTTTATAATTTTTGCATCTAAGTGCCAACGATTTAGTAACCTCTCCCCATAAGTAACACATGCCCCTAATACTTTCATCATATCGATATAATCTCGATTACAGTATTTTAAACCTACAAACCCAAAATACTTATTAATATGACATAATAATTCATAAATTTTAAAATAATTGAATTATGTTTTCTATGTGAACTAATTGTCAAATCTGATAACTGTCAGATTTGACAATTAGTTTTTAGTCACTATTAGTCACTAATTTAGTCACTAAATTTAACAAAATAAATAAGTTAAAATTGTATTTTGAGAGTGATGGTAGAAAAATTATTATATACATTTTTATCAATAACTCAGTTTTTCACTCTAAATGTTCAATTTGTTTTAGCCCCCTCGATCAAATTCCAAAACCACGTTAGTCCATTTTGAGACAGCCTGTATATAGCGAGTGTTTAAACTTATAATTATATATTTAGAGATCAGGAGACTGATCCTTACTCAATTCTATACGTTGTTATGAAGAATCATTTTTTTTTATGAGATTAGAATTTACAATACCAAAAATTCATCCAATGTCTTTGTTAATAACAATATATGTGATTGCCCTTGCTTTTTAAGTATTCTTATCCCTGTCCCAGTGCTACGTGCCCGTGGAGTATTATGTATTACGAGATATAAATTGTGCAGTGCCAGTTAACTGTCAACTAAATTAAGACTCCCCTACAACTACGAATACCCGTTCCCCTAATATTGAAGATTTTCTTTCCGAATCCCGGAACCCAAGCTCATAATTGTGAGAACCTGCCAGACCATAAGGAGATCCAATAACAATTCTACAATACTAAAAAACATATTTATTTTAATAACCAAGCATTTGGGGTAAGTCTCCTTATTTTTACTACAGTTTTTTACTACAGTTTTTCTACAATTTAACATGGCTACAACTGCGCAAAAACGCAAATTCTCTGTTTTAAGTAATAAAATGAGAGAATTTGGAGTGAATTACAAGTTTGTGCAGATTTGTTGTATAGACTTCCTGCAAAGGAAAGAGTTTTCTTATTATGGGCGGCTCAGTTGCTCAACTTGTTCTTTTGGGTTTAGATCACGAAGACTTGATTTTGAACACTGGACAATTAGCTGAATCATTTGATGAATTATATTTTGATATACAACATCAAGTTGTCAAATCTAAGTCAAATATTTTCATAACTTCTGTCGAAACTACTGTTTCAGTCCAAACTGAAAAAATAAATACATTATTACCGAAAATTGAATTTCCTAGGTTCGATGGTAGTTATGAAAAATTTGCAGCTTTCATTACGCTGTATAATAATTTAATTTATCATTCAAAATTGACCTATATTGAAAAAATTTTATATCTATTATTATCTACAAGCCAACGTCACCTCTTTAAAATCATTAAATATTTCAGATTTAGCGGATTATTTATAATTGGAAATCACTCTAAAATTGTTAGATTCGACAAAACGCATAATATTTTATTACATTTCAAAAATAATGTTACTAAAAGAAGAGAACAAACAGAACATTCCTATATGATATCAGAACCGCCGATCAAACAAGACTCGCATAAACATAAATCAATTTGATGTAATAGTATTACCTCAAATCATTGCAGATCTACTCACGATTGCTTTGTCACAAAAGGTGAGAGATCAATTTTCTCATTTAACTCTCGCAGATCCAAATTTCTACAAAACCTCAACTATCGATAATTTGTTGGGTGTAGATGCTGTCCTGGATATTTCTCCTTCGTATCCTGCTCATATCAAGGGCCATTCTCACTATAATAATAGAATAACTTGAAATCTACTCTATCGTTGAATTCTATGCTCAGTAGTATAGATTCTAATTACATATCTCCTATTAATGATACATACACTCAAATTATTTTGCGACGGTGAAGACATTTCTTTACCTCCACATACTTCTATCGAAAACAAGATGTGCGAGAAATATTATAACGATACTACTACTCGGGATCAATTTGGTCGTTATATTACTAGATTACCTTTTAAAACCGGGATTTTAAGTTTACTTCCTTCAGAATTGAAGAATTGTAATTTATGGTAAAAAGGTCCACATTTCTTGTATAAACCTTTAGAAGAGTGACCATCTAGTAATTTATCAAAATTATTGATTGTTCCTTAATTAAAAGACAAAGATATAATGGTCCATTTGCCATTAATACATCCATCTGCGTTTCTTAATATTTTTCAAAAGGCTTCTTCACTTGTAAAACTTCAACGTATTCTTGCATTCTTGTATTCCGTTTTGTACGGAACTTGAAGGCCAAGGTACGGAAAATTGTTATCGTGACGGTTGGTTTATTGTCTGGTATGGAATATCGCAATGCTTTAAATTTTGCAATTAAAATTACTCAAGTTCAAGATCTGAAATCAGATATTCACTGTTTACATAATGGTAAGTTATGTTCCAAGCGATATCAATCGTTATCTTTATTCCTTAATTCCGACGGTTTTGTGATGGTGGGGGGTCGATTGAAGCATGCCAAAATTTCATTTTAAGTCGTAAAACAATCTTAATACCAAATAAAAGTCGTTTAGCTATTATGTTAGTTGATCATTTTCATTTTTATTCTGAGCATGGTGGTCCTCAATTGGTACAATCTTTGCTCCATCGAAATTATTAGATACCATCGTTCAGAAATTTAATTAGACAACGTATATTTCGATGTATAACTTGTTATCGTTTCAAAGAAAAACCAATGCAAGCAATTATGTCAGATCTTCCATCTGTAAGAATAAATCCATCTCGAGTTTTTAGTTAAACAGGTATAGATTATACGGGTCTTTTTTTATAAAAGCGTCTTTATTACGGACAAATCGTACGACGTCGAAATGTTATGTAGCGCTTTTTGTTTACAAGATAACAAAAGCTATACATTTGGAAACTGTTACCTATCTTACAACTGAAGGTTGTCTTGCAGCTCTTGATTTCTTTCTTGCACGTAGAGGTGTACCTAATAAATTATATTCTGATCAAGGTAGTAATTTTCGTAGGGCTGCTAGAAAAATTTCAGAAGCTTCTAGAAAGATAGACTGGTGTTTTAATCCACCATATACACCAAGTTTTGAAGGATTATGGAAAGCGGGTGTTAAGTCGGAATAAGACGGATTATGGGTCAACAGGTATTACAACATTTGAAGAATTTAATACTGTCTTTGCTCGTATAGAAGCAATTTTGAATTCTTGTCTGTTATGTGTTATATCTAATGATCCAAATAATGTAGTTGATTATTTAACTCCAGGTTATTTTTTAATCGGAGGGCCGCTTTTGTCACGGCCTGAGATTGTTAATTCTGAGCTACCTTTAAATAGGTTAAAACGTTGGGAGCAAATAGTTCAGTCATTTTGGAATCGTTGGACAAGAGAATATTTACATTCTCAGATTTTCCGTCCAAAATGGTATTTAAATAAAATAACAATTTCAGAGGGAGAATTAATTTTGGTTTAATCCAGGAACTTTACCTACTCAGTAGCCTAAAGGACGAGTTTTACGTTTATTAACGGGTTCGGAAGGAATATCAAGGGTTGCCAAAATAACAACGGCATCCCGATTATTCAGCTTATGAATAAATTAATTGCATTACATCCCAATAAGAAGATCAAATAACATTTCTAAAATACTAAATAATATAGTATACTTTTTTTTAAATAACCAAATATTTGCGGTAAGTCTTCTGATCTTTACTAAAGTCCATTAGACACAAAACCGTATGACAACTAAAACATATTTTTTTTACTTTTTATAAATTAAAATACATCATATAACCCTATTTAGTCGCAAAAAAATTTAAAAATATCTTTTCCGATTTAACCGGAAAAAAACACCAATTTTGTAATTTTAAATAAATCACTCAGTATCTTTTTTACAAAATGGTATTTGTTAGTCCATTTTACATATAAATCACAATTTTCAGTGGTTTTGGTAATATAACCACATTTTTTAACATTTTTTGTCACAAAAAAATTATAACTTTTTTAATACTTGTTCTAAACTGGTATTTTTGGTCGTTTGACAGCAAAAAAATCTTTTACGTGATACCGTAGTACCAACGAGGTTGCATTGGAAAAAAGTAAGCTACAACCTAAATATAACCATAAATTATGTGATTTATAAAGGCGCACAAATCACTGAATTTTGAATAAAGTAGCAAAGTATTATTTTATAATCTCATTGTATTTAGACTATAAAAAAACTAAGAGTTTATTGAATTTGTTTTTCAAAATGAGGTTATGTTAAAAAAACTTCTAAAAATTTGGATTTACATGTAAAATATACTAACAAATCCAAAATTGCAAAAATTTACTTGGTGTTGCGTTTAAAAAACAAAATTCTCCTAAATTGTAATACGAATATTACCGTTGTCTGTCATTCATGGGTAGGTAGAATTTTATGCTCAGTGGAAAGAATGAAAGAATGCGCGGAAATGCGTCAAAAACTACAAAAAACACTAGGCATATATATTGGAGAAATACAGAATTTATCATAAATAAGTATCTGTAATAAATTATTACTTTATATCAAATAACTTTAAAATAGTGCTTGATTTAATTGAAAATTTTAATATTCTAATTCAAAAACTGCCATCTGTTAAAAGCTTTAACTACAATTGATTTAATTGTCACTAAGAAGTGTCATTTTTTTTCATAAATATATCATAAATATTTTAACACACTTTATTTAATAAAACTTGTTGGCCAAAACGTCACATACAAATGTTACACGCTCCAACTAATGAGGCACTACGGGCTGGAGCCTCAAAAAGTTGCCGTGCTGTAAAATAAAGCTTATTGCATTCGAATGTAATATATATTACAACACAGTTTTGCTTTTTATTATTTAACACTGTTTGTAATGACGTATTTACTTATATTGTAAACGGTGTAATTAAAACTATGAGGATTAGGTAAACTATTAGTATTAGATGAACCAAATATTTGACACTGTGGAATACATTCCAGAACAGAGCGTGTTCTAGGCAAAGAGACAGATAATCGTATGGCGATTCATCCTTATTTATTGCATCTGTTATAATATATAAATAAAGTTTAAATTTTTTTCTTATATTGTTGTTTGTTTCTATTTTATGCAATTAAAATAAAATTTGACTGATTTAATACCGATATTTAGTGATATTGTGATTGTGAGAAAATAATAGAATAATTTTGATAAATGTTTGCTTATAATTGCAGTAATATTGCAAACCCTAATAAACTAGAGGTCGCAATGCGTACTAAAACTTTTCCCCATCTGTTGGGTGAGGGTGGAGGATAGTATAAAAGTAAAGGTAAATACGGTCGGTCTGTTCGACATACTGCGCTTGCTCTTATTTTATATAATTTTTATTTATATATTCGAATTTTACGAGTTTTGACACCGACTGACACTTACATTTTGTTTTCCGCATTTGACCATCTCAAAACCGCCATCTATAGGTTTTTTATTTTCTCAAAGGGAGAATAGTAATAAATTCGTATCTTTTTGTGTTTTAAATTTTTTCTTTTAAACTAAAACCAAAATATGCAGATTTTAGAGATTTGCAAATCAGTTTATATGAAACTTTATGGTTGTCTTGTAAATTAACAAAATCCTTCTCTTTGAAATTTCTATTGCATTTTTATAAGTTAGGTATTAAAATATTGCTTCACAACTAATTTAATTCAATTTCTAGAGCTAAATTAGTATCGAATTGAGCAATTACCTTTCTTTATTTAATATTTGGTTCAAATTGAGGCAATTTGGGGCAATTTTAGAAAAAAATTGACCACCACTTGTTACCAGCTTAACCAATCAAAACGAATTTTTGGGCGGCACAACTAGAGCGTAATTCTATATTACGTATTCCCCAAATTTCAGAACAATATCTTAACAACTGTTATAACTGTTAATATGTTGATAGTAAGCTCTAGTTGTGCCGCAAAAATCGTTTTAATTTGTTAAGTTGGCAACACGTGGTAGTCAATATTCTTTCAAAAATTGTCATAAACGGCCTTGTTTTGAATATAATAACAAATGAAGATAAGTAGTTGCTCAATTTTATAGTAATTTAACCCCAGAAATTAAATTAAATTGGTTTTAGATCGATATTTTAATACCTAACTTATAAAACGCATTAGAAATGTAAAAAAAAAGAATGTTGTCAATTTATATAAAAACTATGAAATTTATAACAAAATTTTATATAAACTAATTTGTAGATCTCCAAAATCTGCATATTTTGGTTTTTGTTTAATTAAAAAAATTCTAAATACAAAAAGATACGTATTTATTGTCTCTGCATAGGAAAATAAAATATGAATAGATGGCGCTTTTGAGATGGTCAAATGAGGAAAACAAAACTCATTTGATCAACGTCAGTCAGTGTCAAAATCCACAAAATACGAAAATATTAATTAAAATTATATAAAATCGGGCCAAGCAAAGTGTGTGCGAAAAAACTGACCAAATCCACATTTACTTGTGTACTATCTTCCACCAACACATGGTAACATTCTACTTATCTTATTGAATTTAAAATGATTCTTTTCAACTTATGAACTGATTGCGGAAATATATTGTTGGGTTTTATTGCAGATTCGGATTTTACGGAAAAATGAGCTTTTGTACTTATTACTACTTTTCTTGGGTGTTAGATAGTGCTATAATCTACAAAACAAAATTGAGTTTAGTACGCCTTGCTTACAGTGTCATCTATCACACAAAGAGAAATGTGATAAATACAAAAGTTACGTATTTTTTCCCGTAGATTCAAAATTTACAATAAAAAATAAGCTTTTTAAAGACTTAAAAGTACCCATCAAACCTACCCCCTCCCTCAAGATAACCCCCATTTTTTATTGTAAATTCTAATTCTAATAACCTTGTAAAGTTGCTCATTTTTCTACAGAGAATCCGAATCTGCAATACAAAAAATGGGTTCCTATTTAAGATTCTAAATTTACCCCCCAGATCACACGGGGAAATCGAGTTTATTTTATAGCTTTTTAAAAAATATCAATAAAATGTAAGTATTGGTTTTGCCATCGGATGAGTATTTCTCGAGATATTTGTCCCAAGCCGAATATTCTGGATACCCTGTATACATAAATACATGTTTCTGTTGACCGTCAATATTAATGAATTATTTGACCTAAAAATGATGCATTAATGAACATTCTTTTTTATTACGTAAAGTATCATTCATATACGGATTAGTACAGTTACACTGCAGTTGTATAGCAGTGTAGAATGTTTGCCTTATGTAAACAGACGTAAGCGTTTACATTCAGATGAATGCACTTGTATTGGAAAGCAGAAACGATTTTCCAAATTTTTTACACGTCCCTACCGCTGCAACTGCCAATCACATTTGAACGATACGGCGACGCTACTAGTGGTAAAACAGAAATCATCATCTTTGTCAATATACTTTATAAATGTCGAAAAAAATGTGTTATTCATCAAAACTGAGTAGTGAATTTGATTAAAATCGATAACAAATTTTTCCAAAATTTTATCAATCCATTCAAGTAAGTGCTGTACATGATATCTAATTTCATTCATTTGATTATTTAAATTAGACATGATTTTTTGCGTTTATGCTATAACAAGTCAATGCAATGCAGCCACACTAATCTCTATGTGAAGTACCAAATTTATTATTATATTTTATTACAATACCACTGCAATACACCGCTGCACTGCAACTACAATAATCTGTATGTGAACGACCCTCTCTTTTTAGTGTTTCGACATATTGACGATATTTAGATTATATTAAATTAAGTGGTATTTTATGGCAAGTCAATGTTATTTTGATAATTGTTGATCAATTCGTATATTAATGAGCAATTAATAATCTTAACTAGTAAAGACACTCAATCGCTGTCACTCAATTGTGCTTTGAACAGTTTCTATTATTAATCGCCTTTATTAACAAACTAATTGATTAAATAACTATTGCATGGTAATAAAAATAAAAGAGAGCTATTTTATTAATATTTATTATTAAACACAAATAATTTTTTTTAGTAATTCCACATTTTGACAATGTTTTGATCATATTATATTACAATTAAGCCAGTCCGGGAACAAATGGGAAGTCTTGCAATTTATATATTTATATTATAGATATCTAAAATATTATGCTAATGAATTCAATGTTGTAAAATAAAGTTTCTGCCATTCTGGTAACTTTTAGTTTTCAACTGACATATATACAAATATTTTTATTTTTCCGCCAAAATTTTTTGGTAATTTTTAGTTTATACCAACATTCATGACGTGTGAAGTCACATTAATACGAGTTTTTCCATGGTTGTCAGATTTATCTGTAAATTACTTAACTGATAATTTGATATTGTTGATGCAATATAAATTATTTTAAACTAAATCAGAAGATTAAGTAACTGCCACATTTAACTGACAGTGGTGCAAACGGGCCTAAGTTGATAGAATTCTTTTACGTCATGTGTAATGTCAATGTTATTTTGATAATAGGAGTCGTGTTTGAAAAATATGTCGCGCTGTAAAATACCATATTTGTCCTCCTAAACTGTAATACAAATATGGCACTTGTCTGTCAGTATGGCACTTGTCTGTCAGTGGTCGGTAGGTAGATTTTTACACACAGTGTTGTAAAGAATGCGCAGGAATGCGGCAAAAACTGCAAAAAACACTGGGCTTGCAACAAAATATTACTTTACATCAAATAATTATAAAATAGTGCTTGATTTAATTGAAAAATTAAAATATTCTAATTCAAAAACTGCCATATGTTGACCAAAGCTGCAACCACAATTGATTTATAATGTTTTCAAGTTATATGCACTGAGCTCGAACTTGATTCGCGCACAATGCAATAGGACAACTTCAGTTCTGTCACTTTTTGCATTATAAATTGAACTCATTTTTTATACATTTTCCGCCAATTTTGCAGTTTTTATAGTTACAATAACAGTGCCACATATAGCACGGCAAAAATAGATGGAAATATTTTGTACATTTTTCTTTAATTTATCAAAGTTATCTTCAAATAAGTTGCCATTTTCTTAAGATTTAAAAAATTATGAGATATTATAATTATAAGGATTAAAAATAATTTTCAGATCGCTATTAATTTTATAAATTTTTGTTTTTCTAATTTACCTATAAATGCAAGATAATATCATTATCAGATGAAGATGACAATAGAAATTCTAATAACACATTTGAATCTATATCATATTTCAAA
This sequence comes from Tachinus sp. AB-2021, assembly GCA_030264575.1. Taxonomy (NCBI): domain Eukaryota; kingdom Metazoa; phylum Arthropoda; class Insecta; order Coleoptera; family Staphylinidae; genus Tachinus; species Tachinus sp. AB-2021. The sequence goes on from JARJEC010026707.1 coordinate 13,855, forward strand.
TTTAGCGCTTGCACTAACCACATCACGATATTGAAAATCGTGAAAATAAACTCGAATATAATGCGCATTAACTGATAAATTGAACACTTGAGCACTATGAAAGTGCAAAAGCATTTTATAAATTAAACATAAAATTGTTACATGGCATTACATGATGCAGAACGGTACAGTTAACTTGAAAACGATATAGTTTTCCTTGACAAATATCAATTTTCCATAAATATCAATAATCCCAATAAACTTTAATCAATAAAACTTGTCGGCCAAAAAGTCACATACAAATCTCACACGTTCAGTATTTTACAGCGTTACAACTACTGAGACACTCATACAGGCTCGAGCCAAAAGTTGTCACGTTACAGCGTGACAACTTTTGGCTCGAGCCTGTAATAAAACTTACCACATTCGAATTGTAAATAAGTATTACCGCATTCCAGAGCTGTCAGACGCCTAGTGGTTTAAATCTTTTTTTTTAATTTAAATCATTTTTTGATTTAAATAATTTGAATTTAAATCAGTTTTTTAATCTATCACTTAAATCTTTTGATTTAAATCTTTTCAAATTGACTTGACTATTTACAAGATTTAAATCAAATAAAATGATTTAAATCAAATAAAATGATTTAAGTGAAATAAAAATTTAAATCAAACAAGTTACACTTTATCACATACAATTTTTTAGTTATTTTTTGTCATTTTATAATGATTTGCCGAGCGTACCTACTGCAACTACGCCCAAGTACAAGCACAGACTTATCCGGACTTATTTGTAGTGTGTTTAGTGCTGAAATAAGTGTGCTCGCCCAAAACTAGGCTGAAATCATTAAAGAAACTTTGAGACATTATCTTATTTATCTGGAGGTGGAATTTATATTACGATGCGTTGTTTCAAAATTTAAAAGGAACGGATATCGATGATTTAAAATAAAATGATTTAAATCATTAATAAAAATGAGTTAAGGCTTAAATTATCTTTGTTTTACAATTGATTTATGATTTATGCCTAAAATCATTTTTATTTTAAAATTGATATATGATTTAATTCTTTTTTAAATGATTTGTGATAGTCCTGCCGCATTCAAATGTAAATAACTATTATATTTTTAATGCTAAATATATTGAGAAATGTGAGTATATAATAATTACATTCAAAATATGATAGATAACTTTTAATTAAGTTTTTATCTTCAATTTAATAATAATAATTAAACTTAAACGGTTTAATTACCGTAAGAAGTAGTAACTTAAAAAGAGATTGTTACGCCTATGAACAAAGAGTTATATATTAAACCAATTTCTCTCACATGGCTGCTATAACCAACGAACTGCTATAGGTCGGTCATTACAGTTATAGTCCTGGGCCCAATGAATTTTTTTATACGTATTTTTGCAGTCTCCAAACATGGTGCAAATTTTTTTTATCTCTTTGGAGGGGTTTTCCAATGGGTTGAGTCAGAAAATGCTTTGGAAAATATTAAAAATGGTTTAACTGAGAAAACATATATTAAAAATATTAAAATTAAGTAAAAAATGTCTGGCAAGTGAAAAATATTCAAAAAATAATTGACCACAATTTGCGACGAGCAACGTTTTGGGCAAAATGCGGATTTAAAGTTTTGGACAAAAAGCATTTTTTGTACTAGATACAACAAAATTTATTTAAAAAATGTTATTCAGAATATAAAATTAAGCCAAAATACAAAATATCAAAAATATTTTTGTAAATATCCAAGGCCTACTTTTGACACAATATTTAGTATAACATGATTTGTTATTTTAATCAACTTTTTTAAATATATGTAGTATCTCGTACAAGAGAAGCTCTTTACCTGCACACAAAATAACATTTTTGTAAATAATTCAGGCATACGTCATTTTTTTAAATAAAATTTACGTTTATTTATATTAAATTAATTTCCATTCAAGCAGGGCTAAACAACTAAAAATAAAATTTCAGCTAAAAAATCGTTTATTTCTTTATTCAAAGGTATTGTACGCCTATTTAACAACACTATTACAAAACAATGAAATAGATATTGTAAATCAAAATTTATACATACTCACAGAAAACATTATATATATATATATATATATATATATATATATATATACAATTATATATATATATATACAAATATAAATAACACAACACAAAATATTAATAATAATATAACATTTTATGATAGAATAAAAAATTTGTCAAAAGTGACATTTAGTAAAACGCAATTAAATTTATTAAATATGGGTATAAAATATTGCCTGAACCCTAATTTAATAACAAAATCAAAGAAATGTTACCTTTCGAATCTGAATTTAATTCAAAGAACATAACAAATTTAGAAAAATCTAATATTGCAAATATTATAAAAATTGCGATATTAAAAAATATAATTTTAATAATGATAAATCTAATATGAAGAATAGAAAAAAATAATAAAAATAATTTAACTTTTACAAAAGCTGATAAAAACAATACTATTGTAATTTTAGAAAAACGAAAACACTTAAAGATATTCATTTTATTTTTGAAAAATATGAATCTAAAAAATTAATTAACACAAACACGCAAGCACTAATATTATATGAAACATTAAAAATTCATAAAACAAATTACCCAATGCGGCCAATAAAAACGAAAAATCAGTTCTTCGTAAAAATGAAATTGTTCAACTTTTTGAAATTTGCATTGAACAAAATTATTTTTATTTAATAATAAATATTGTTTACAAAATGATGGTTTACCAATGGATAGACCTATTTCGCCACTTTTAGTAAATATAAAATTTTTATTAAATTTTGATATAGATATGTAGACGATGTTTTAAAATAGATTAAAATGATTTGAATGTATTTTTGGATTGCATTAAATCTTTACATTCAAATATAAAATTTACATTAGAAAAAGAAAATAACAGGTCTATAATTTTGTTTGTTTTTGACTTAAAGGTATAAGTAATAAATAATAAAATAGAATTTGATATATACAAAAAAAAACTTTTTTAGGTATCACAATTCCAAAAGAATTGTTGTATCTATATAGTCAAAAATTAGCTGCATATAACTCTATGACACATAAAGCTTTAACTATACCATTTAATGTAAACAACTATAATAAAGAAATACAAGTTTTAAAAAATTTATATAATGGATATAATAATAATATGATAGATCAATTGATTAATAAGAAAAATTAAATTATCAATGAATTAAATCTATCCACATAGTAATTCTATTAAAATTATTGTTCAATAACATATTTTGGTAAAATTTCAGAAAAATTAAGCAAAGAATTTAATAAAAATTATGATAAAAATGTAGCATTTAAAACGACTAAATTTAAAAAGTCTTTTATTTAATGCAAAAGAAAAATTAAATTATTTAAACAATTCAGGAATATATAAGTTTAAATGCAATGATTCCAACGGAATTTATATAGGACAAACTATCAAACTACCATCGCATAGCATGTAACTGCCCATGCAACTGCGGTTTTGGTTTCAAACAAATTTGAAACGAAAACCGCAACTACATGAGCGGTTACATTTTCTGTGCTTATTTTAATTTCTATGTTTACAACTAAAACCGTTGCATAAATGAAGCTTAACTTTCATAGTTGAAAAAAATGTGGAGACTGTGCGGTGTGACTAAGCATTCGATAAACATCGAGCACGGAGTAGTACATTATTACATAAAACTTCCACTCGATGTCGGCACCATTAATGTCTGTATATAAATTTTTAAAGATAATATTTTCTACCCTACATTGGCTTGACGACAAAGAAAAATATTCGAAATCATATAGTAATTCGTGATTCATGGAAATCGAATAGTAGACTTATGAAGTGACAAATATAACTAAATATAAAAAATGCCGCCCAGTGACCGCACCAATACCACCCTAGATTTGACCAATTAATTATTAATTGTCATTGTCGGATACATAATATATATATATATATATATATATATATATATATATATATTCAATTAATCAATCGTGAGTGATGGGTGGCAAATAAATATTTATATAATTGATATCGATGTTTGTTATTGCTGGCTGAAAAGCATGGAGCCACGCAAAACATTTACTTGAGGCCATTTCTGGGGGATTATCCGAATAGTTCAGAACTGTGCGACAAGATTCAAAAACGAGGCAAGTTCAGTTTGGTGCATTTGAGTTAAAGACAAAAATATTATAACCTCTATACATACACATGTATGATACAAATCATGGACTATTCTTTATATCCAAATAGAAGATTTATGATACTTGATTTCCTGTGTTTTATATCAATTGAGAGCATGTTGAATGAAACATAACCAAAAATGGAATTGCCTCCATTCAACATTGTGCTCATTTCAAAAGTGTTTTGAATGTTGGAAAACTCGGTAAGTACACATTCCAATTTGTTCTAACTACAGTAGGTAATATATTTCTATATTAATTTATTTAGATTTGTGAAATTATTTCAATTTTCAATTCATCGATAAACTGGAAATAAAAGACAGTATAGAGCTAAATATTTTATAATTAAGCGCATAAAGATATATTTGATATCGGGTAAGCAAACAATTAATTGAGTCATTTAAGTTCTAATTAATTAATCAAAGTTATGTAGATATGATAGATTTTTGGTCGTGGTATGTTACTAAAACGAACTTTGATCAGCTAAGTAAAAAATAAATTACTTATCCCATATCAAGGTTTGTTTTTGTATACATGAATTGAAAATTGATACATTTCCACAGATCTAAATAAATTAATATAGAAATTTATTACTGTAATTACAACAAATTTGAATATGTCTTCCACGTTTCATTCTAAGAATATGTTAATTGTAATTGTCTTATCTACGACCATCGATGGCATTCAGTGTAAAATATTAATGTTAGTAAACATCGATAGTACATCAAGACTGTAATAAATTGTAATAGTATTTTTATTTATAAAACAATATTAAACTACTTTGTGTATGCAAAAATGCAAAAATATATATATATATATATATTGCAAATGTTGAAGAAATACTACGGCCTATTCACAATGTAATATATATTTTTAAATTGTCTAACGTTTAAACAAGTTGCAATCTCTTGCAAGTTTATGATTTGTTGCGATTTGTCCCTGTAAAACGCATGCACGCATGATGCACATGAGCAACACCGATTATTTGCTGTGTATGCTCATGTCATTTAAACGCAATAGATAGATCGTACCGTAAAAAAGTGAAAAAAGTATATTATATACATATTTATTTATCGATGTTTTGTGCAAACTTAGAAGAAGTATCGCTATTTGAAAAAGATTATCATCAATGGTTACTATTACACCAGAGTAAGAAGAGGTCTTTGTGCAGTTTGATTAGGAAGAGGAGGGCAGCATTATAATGTTACCATCCACATTTATTTAACGCACACAACACAAGCGGAAGACTAAAATATGTTGTGTGCGAATGTACAATCGATATGTTTAAACACAAGTTTCTCCTACATCAACTTGAAAATGTAACAGTCTTGTCATATCAACATTAAAAGGAAATCTTTGATATCTATATCTATATATATGCGTTTAATCCATGCGTGCATTTATTTGTGATCGCATCACGGCTAAACCACTCAACCGATTGAGCCCATATTCACCAGACTACAAGTAGGGTTTGTAAGTATGTGCAGTTCCGATAGGTGGCGCTACTGTCAAATTTCTATACCAATTGAGCAATTGAGTTGAGATCACACTATATAATCAATGCATATTTACAGCGTGCGCCACTATGTGCTTCTTTCTATTACGCATTGAAGTAAAAATTTAGTTTTATTTAGTAAACAGTTTAGTAACATCAATGTTTTTGAAGTAAAAGCAAATGTAGGTGCAATAGGAACATATTTCTTCACAGTGCGTATTCTGAAGAGTGGTAGTAACGTGGATTACCTTATACGCATATTCTACTTTTTTCTCATCAAACCAGTTAGGCCAGAGGAAATCAAGCAAATTATATCTATAAAAATACCGTATTCTGAAATTGATACAGAATTATTAAGTACGCTCAATGTGAATTCGCCATGTATGGAAAATAGTAAATGCAAAAAAAAATTCTGAAAGAATTATTGGTAAACACTATAACCGACATCGATGAATATCCACGACAATCAACAGAATATTGATGATCATTTACATTGAAAATCAAAAACAAAGGACCTTAAGTGGAAATTGATAATACAAAGGTTGTGCACTATTCTCCACTATTATCAAAACCTTTTAAAGCACAGATCAATGTTAAATTTTGCAATTCTTTAAAATCGATCAAACATATGCTAATACCTTCATAAAGGTAGATACATGGTAGTTTTTGCATTGTGAGATACACATGAAAACGACGTTGTAACACAATATCAAATGGGCCGGTACATCAGCTGTAAATGAAGTAATTTGGCTGATTCTATCATTTGCATACATAACCGCAACCCAATAATGATTCGTTTAGCCATACATCTTGAAAACAAACAACACGTCTATTTCAAAAAAGAAAATGCACTGGCAAGAGCATCAGTACGGTATATCGAACTTCCAACATATTCCACATGGAAAACATCGCGCAATACATGAGAGCCTCACAAAAGAGCTAAATCTATTGGTGTCTATCCAGAATACCATATAAACATTCATTAAAAGCGCTCAATCGGACACTTAAAAATTTGAGAGCAAACTCCCAATTTTTTTACACCGCGCTCAACATATGCCGATTAAATCAATGCCTGCTTAAAATCATCACTACTATAGTAAAACATACGGACGTTGAAATTAATAACAAACACGCGACTATTGATGGAGATTGGTAATGGAAAACTTTTCATTGCTTCCACTACTGCATTTCTCTGCCAACCAATTTCTGTCAATTCACAGCAACAAAAGATGCATTAATTAATAGCATTTTTCCCGCAATGAGACAAAAAGTAAGCGTGCGATATTAGCCGCAAAAAATATTGATATTGATGCTAAAAATTTCAAAAATCAGGACATGTTGTTAGGTGAAGCATTTTTACGTCTAAGTCCATTGATAGTGTTGTTGATAACAACGGGGTTGTTAATTATCCAATTGAATTCTTAAATTCACTGGACTTACCACTTAACACACCGCTTGGTATTGAAAATCTTCTTATCAAAGCAACAATTTCAAATAGTAAATACAAATGATAATGTAACTTTAAGATTTAAAATAACGAGGAATAAAAAATATCAAGACAACGAAAACTAAAGAAATAATTTTTACTGATATGGGATAGGGCGAAACAACGTTCGCCGGGTTCCGCTAGTTGGATATAAAGATCATTTAAAAGCTTTTATAATTATAAATTAAGAAAAACCCAATTTTGCTAAACAATTAATTAATAATAATCATAAATTATCTTCTACTCATAATACTTTTACATCATTACACATCACAAACTCTATTAAAAATATCACATTTTTAAAAGAATTAGAAATTAGAAAACATTTAAAAGATAATAATTGTACCGTTATAAATAAATAACTATATCTGATGTCATCAACATTGCTGGATTGTCTCATGAAATTTATTTTATAAAGAATATAAAAATATTTTTTATATTTTAATTATTATGTCAAATATTTTTTGTGTTATTATACTTATAGATATATACATTAAAAACATGGTGTATAGATTTCTATAACTTTCGTAAAATAGCGCCCATGTCTATGGAGATTTTTGTTTATAATTTAATCGCAATTGATAGTGACAAATAGATGTCAAAATATATATGATTTGTGAATAAGATAAGTTGAATAAAATACTTTTCTTGTTATTTTTGTGGAGTTTTAATTTTATAATTTTCAGAATGAATATTACAAATATGAACTCACAGAACAAAATCTTTAAAAACATTAAAATGAATAATAAAATTAACAAGCGTCGTTATTAATGCGGTGTCTAGTTAGGCTATATTATACAATATAAAATACAAATTCAAAAATTCAAATGAATTAGGCCCGTTTGCACCTCTGTCAGTTAAAAGTGGCAGTTACTTAATCTTTAGTTTATTTTAACTTTGAGTTTAAAATAATTTACATTGCACCAGCAATATTTAATTGTCAGTTAAATACGTTACAGTTAAATCTGGCATCATGAAAAAACTCTTATTAATGTGACTTCACGCGTCTCAAATGGTGTAAACTAAACATTACCAGAAAACTTTGGCGGTAAAATCAAATTATTTGCATATATGTCAGTTAAAAACTAAAAGTTACCAGAAAATTTTGGCGGTAAAATGAAATAATTTAACGTTAAATATATAAGATATTTTATATTTTCTTCTTTAATTTTATAGAATTTATTGATGTTTATTGAAAATGATATTTATATATCAAAACCGGTCTGTTATAATAAATCTACAAAATAAAAATAGAATTGAATTAAAAAACAACAAAATAAATATAAGATATTAATTATTGTATGAAGGTTGCTTATTAATGAGGGCACTCAAACCACAAATTGTATATTATTTATCTCATTTACATGTAATCCTTATAGAAATCGACGTCCGCATGTTATGCAAAAACAATACAATTTTGTTGTTAAAACTTCAGAATTGTGTTATTTGGGGTTAAACAAAAACTTTAAACTCCGAAGTTTTATTACATTTTAGAGTAGAAAAAAAATTTAATTAATTAATTTTATATTTATATTTTGCATTGCCTGCATAGAGAATCAATAATCACTATAATATTTTTTAGGAAAAATAATGTAAAATACATGTTTCTTTATTTTAACAAATAAGCAAGCAATAACAAATATTTTCAACTACAAGTTGAGTTCTGTAAAGTACGAAAATATGGATATATAGTAAACTTGCTTTTGGTGGACTCTGCCTTGATATGGAGAAAGTACCAATCAGTCAATTTTTTTTCAAGCAACTAAAAGTTGTTTTCGATGACTATTTAATATATGGGCAATTACATTTTAAAAGAGCCACGGTCGGGGGTAGGTTCCGAAATCTTATTATCAATTTTTTTTTTCATTCTACTACTTAATAAAAGTTACTTTGCAAGATTATTTTAGTAGATGACTCAAAAAAAATTTATACATTTTTTACTTTTAAAGTCATTTTTTAAATTCAACTTTGAAAAATCTAAAATAGAGCATTAAATCCGCAATTTTCTCCAGAAAAAAATCCAAAACATGTAATCGATCGGTTTTTCCGTAGAATCTGCAAATGCTGTCATTTTTTACTATTTTTTTTTTTTGTAATAGTCAGAAAATCGGAAAAACCAGTTTTCTGCGTTACATGCATATCTAAAAAATAATTCATTTTAAATACTTCCTATATAGCTAACTTGACATATTGTCATCTAAAATAAAATAAAATAAAAAATAAAATTTTGTTTGTGTATTTGGGTTTTATGGGCACCTAAATAATATCTGTAAAAATTGGATTTTTTAGCTCTGGTAGTTTTATACCCATATTTTACACCACAATAAAGACTTTTTCATCGAATGTGATAGCATAATAATAAAATTCTGAAAAAAAAATTGAAATTGAAAGTCATAGGTCCCACAATTATGTGCATCGCAAAATAATATAATACACATATAGAATAAAACAAATCAAAAAACTTTTCTTTTTATAAAACTAGATGTATTTTAAAGAAAATAAAATGCAAAACAGTTCTTTTTTCATTTCAATAAGTATATAAATTTATTTTGTGTTTGTTTTCAAAATAATTAAATTTTCAATTTTTTCATTAATTACTTATACTTGTTAAAATGGGTCTCGATCTTTTTAAATCGATTAGGATTTACACTTAAATCTCCATTTTTTATGATTTGGATTTATAACGCAAATAATGTTTTCAAAAGGTACCAACTGAATTAGATCCGGACAAGAAAAAATACGTTTTTATCAATATATATATATATATATTGCAGTACAGTAACTTCAGCTTCCAAATCTTCTTCTAATATTGATTTAATAAAACCAATTTGACAGTTTTCGTTTATGAAAAATACTACGTTTTTGGTTCGCACGTTAATTTGTCTCTCGTCTGTATTAAAAATATAGATATATTGAAAACGAGCGATAAAGTTTGGAGACAGAGGGAAAGCTAGAAATGAATGCAAAATCTTACAACAATGTTTGAAGGAATAGAAGTTAAAAATGAAAAAGTAGGAGTAAACAGAGCAAAATATTATAATAGAAATAATAATTTTTAATTTTTTTAATTTGTATATGTTAAAAGATGTTTATAATTTATGTATGTAATTTTTAAGGCCGAAAGGCAAAGAATTGAACAAAATTATTATTCTAGGTGTTATCCATGATTGCATATATATATTTGATATTAAAATAGCATCAGAGTATACTTTATACGCTTTATTAAATAATATCTACTCTACCGGTTTCGGCCCTTAAGCCATCTTCAGGAGTAACGTCGAACAATTAAAAGTTCATTATAAAAATAAAATACATCTGTGTTAATTCTACTGCTAGGATGATTGTGCACAATCATTCTGAAGATGGCTTAAGTGCCAAAACCGGTAGAGTAGAAATTATTTAATTAAACATATAAAGTATACTATAATTTTATTTTAATAAGATTATTATTATTATTGCATTATTATTATATTCAAACTCAGACAACAAATTTAAATTAACTAAATCTCGGATATTCTGGAAAAAACAGCATATGATTCAAATAATTTATTGTCTCAAAAATGAAGGCAAAATATGATAAAGTATATAAAAATTATAATTTGTTTAAATGTAGTTGTAGAAAAAGTATAGCATACAACTAGTTGTAATGCAATTACACATTAGGTTCTAAGTAGCTCGTGAGAATAATATCCACGGTATGTAATATGCTTTACTATTGTTATGCAAAGTAATATTTTTATTTATTGCTATAATGATTTCCAGTACCTGTTCTTATGAATGAAATAAATAATGTAATGTCATGGTAAATTTTAAAAACGTAATATCTGATTTTTGGTAATCTTGAGGTCAACAGTATTATAAAAAAACTAATGCACATTGATTCAGCAAATGGTAATTTTAAAAAATGATTCACTGTTACTAACTATTAGTTCAGAACAAAAAGAAAATAAATAAACTGGTGAAACGGATCAAAGGCTAAACACATGGAATCATATAGTCTAATATAATTAGCGATTATCATATACCCGACTGTGATTAAATATACATAGTTACATTTTATCTCAAACGATACAATGTAAACCCAATTACATTACAGGATCGCATTTGAAAATATTTATAGCTAAACTTCAACATTTTATTGTTTCAGTATTAAATTTTATATATTTATACAAATCGTAAAATTGTAGATAATCTAGTAAAATATCAATTCAATACAGATCTGCTTTCAAATCAATCAGTTAAAACGTTAGATAGAATGTATTAATCTTCTGCAGTGAACTATATCGTAGACGGACGGTACTGACGTTAAGCCTCACTATCTGTAGATTTAAAGAATAATTTACTTTCAATGTCAATGTCATGAACGAATTATTCTCACGCATTTCATTAATAAATAAATTATGCTGCATTATAGAAAATGATAATTAATTATGCCATTAGTCGCTGATGTAAATTTTGCAATATTTATGTCGTTAACATACAGGCTTAGTCAAAATTACCGGAACGGACAAATATCAGGAGAAATACACATCAGATCGCATAAACAAAAATCTTTAATGGTTTTTAAAAATCTATCTAACAATACAACACTTGACCTCCCCCCCGTGGTAGTAGGGGGTGCAATTTTGAAATTTTAAATAGGATCCTTTATTTTTTTTTAATTTAATTAATTCTACACCAAATCAGATTTTGTGTATCAAATTATTTAAACAAGGTTAATATTTATTTTAAATTATAAACTTTTTTATGACAAAAAATAAAGAAAACTTGCTTTTAAATAAAAATGGGTATTTTTTAATATATATAATTTCATTTTTACGAAGAACTGATTTTTTGTTCCTTACATCAATTGTAAAAATCATAAATTAGAAAAGAATTAAATGAAATAATAATGAAATTAAACTATAAATCAAAGCATAGTATTAAAAATTCATTAGAATTAACAAAATCTATTTCGAATATTAAAATAGAAAATAATGAATTTTTAGTTAGTTTTGATGTAACTAATATGTTTAGTAAAATTCCTTCTAAAGAATGTATTTTTTTATTAAATTTTTTTTTAAATAAAAACGAAAATGAAATCCAAAAGTTGTGTGTTCGATCCCCAAGCTAGGTAAATTTTTTAAACATTTATTTCAAGGTGGAGTAATGGGGTAGTAATTATTTAATATGTATTGCAAACTTGGTTTGCACGGCATTCTGTCATATGGAAGAGACTCAAGCCGGGATACAGTCTTGTGAGTTGTGAGCAGTGTTGCCAGGGCTGAAGATTATTATCCACTTCTGAGAACTTTTCTGTTAGCTTGTCATTTTATCATCATTATTTACAAAAATATAATTAATGTTATATTATTGCAGTAATACAAACAGAAAAAGAATTATTTATTATTTTATATTTATATTTATATATTATATTATTATATTTATTTTCATTCCACTACCATTTTTGTGACGATCATTAAGGGCGTATCTATGAGAATAAATTTGAATTTACCTCCAAAAATGTACAGGGCGGTCAAAGGTTGACGTTACTATAGACTAACTCGGAAACTAAAAATGGCTACGACTACGACTACGCCACTGGATTCTACGTAAAAAAGTGCTCATAAGATGTGTGTGTTAGTGTGTTAGTATTTGTCCTGTTTCCATAACTTGCAAAATAAATCAAATAGAGGCCATAAAACTAAATAAAATTATAGAAACATCCTTTTACTACCATTAAAATCATCTTGCAAAATTAGCTAGACAACTTTATCTAAATTTATATAGCTTTTTTAGTTTCAAATTTGGCCACCCTGTACTTACAAATTGGGCGATATCTATTGGAGTTTTTAGCAAACAAATTGCGCAGAATACTGCCCACATATCAACTATGAAAAAAATAACGTAGATTTTCTATAAAATTAAAGAAACGTAAATTTTACATCAGTTATTTACGTTTTATTTACGCAAATCTGTTGATTAATTATTTACTTATTTTAAAATGTATTATAAAATTAAAAAATTAAGGTTTAACATAACATAATCGATATTTGTTAAATTTAACAAATATCAGTTATGTTAGTTTGCCGCTTAAGAATTCAAACAATAATTTTTAATTTATTATTATCATTTTAAATTTTGTAATAGTTCTTATCGTGTATTCATTATCATTTAATGAGTTATAAATAAAATAGAAACAGGTAATGTGAACATAAATTTATATTTTGAAATTACAAATTGTTGTCACAAATCACAATCGACAATGTTTGTCATCAACACTGTGGTGATGCTATCTATAACAAAAATTAAAAAATCAATTATATACACTCATGGTCAAAATTATCGAATATTTTTTGTAATCACTATTACTTAAAAATAATTTTAAATTATCGCCGT
>JARJEC010026712.1:0-10255 GCA_030264575.1 Tachinus sp. AB-2021
CGAATCCATACATGGAAGAACACACACAAAACTTTTCCATTTAAATTTACGTTCAAGCACACATTTCAATGTCAAAAATGGGCAAAAGGATATAACTCAACGTACTCCGTCCGCATGTACGCTTGTAATTAAAAACTTTTATCTAGCCAGAAACGTATTAACCGTATGTTGTAACCCTATATACATGAGGGAAAATATTAAAACTCGTTTTTAATATTAAATTCGTGCAATTTATCCCATAAAACTAGCATGTATCTGAAACAACAAATTTTCGATTTTTTCTAGTAAATTTTTCCATTGCTCGCAAAGCCGTGTTTAATTAATATTGCGCCGAGATAAAATTAAATTTCAACCTGTATAATTAACAATAAAAATTATTACGGTATACACAAAGAGGGGTTTCATTTTGAATTGGGACGAGAATTTAATTAATACTTTTTTAATGTTAACTTGAGAGAATATAGAATTGAATTGAATACAGTTTTTATTTCAAATTTAATTATTGTTTATTTTTACATTAAATTGTCGAACTTTTATTTATTTTATATTTATTTTTTCTTATTTTCTTAATATAAACTGATTTTTATGTAATTTCCATCTCAGTAATTTTATATATGTTACTCACGTGTAAACCGGATTTATTAAAATTTTATTGTAACACAATCGCCATCCAAATTGTTTTAAATTTTTTACCAACAAACATTTATATTTTTCTTATTTTTTTATTACTTCAAAATACACTATTTTAGAACACACCTGTGATGTTGTTCTTAATTTATTCATTATAATTTGTTAATTATTTTAACAATAAAAAAAGAGTCTTTTTACAACATATTTTCAAACTTAAAGTTGTATTGAAAATATATTTTTTAAATAGTTTAAATAGTGCACAAAATTGGAAACAAACATGATAAACTTGAGCCGATTAAACATGCTTTGTTGTTTTTGATTCAATTATAAATCACAAACTATTTATTTAATTAGTATAACGTAAGCGGCCGTGCGGATAATATTTCATCCAGAGCGAAAAATTTGATTGTTTTAAAAACTACGCACATTATCAACATTGCATATATACATTTTATTTTGGTAATTATATTTTAAGAAAGTATTGAAATACGCAACCTTGCAAGTAACTTTAAAACAAAGCTGTGGCAATTTTAAAACTAATTGATGAGAACTGTCCGCGCGACCATTGGAGGGTTAACACAGTGGCGTAGCTGGACTCGTCGGGGCCTTGAATTAAAAATTTCTAGAGGCCCCTTTTTGGAGATTAAGCAGAAATATATTATTTATATGACATTTTAGGATATTTTCTTAGCCTCTTTAGCTTAGAGGCGCTAATGACCCGCTCACCAAACAAAAATAATATGGCGCAGTAGTTGATAGCACAGTGAACCACCCAGCTTTCGTGCAATTAAAAAATTAGACATTAAAACCACCTAAGATGTTTCTATAAATTTAGTCATAAAAGAAGGGTTTAATGTCCAATTTGTAGATTAATAAACAACTGGGCGGGTGGGTGAGATCTCGACCAATATTTATTAACACAGTAACCCTCCGCCCGCCAAGCTATCGTGTATAAAAAAAACCATTAAACCCACATAAAATGTTTATACAAATTGAATCACGAAAAAAAGGTTTAATGTTCGTTTTCTAGAATAATAGATAATTGGACGGGTGAGCAGGTCACAAAAAAAATAAACTAGACCAGTAATTGATACTATAAGTAAGCAAAAAAAATTTGCATTAAGCCTACCTAAGGTGTTTCTATAAATGTATTTATAAAAGAAGGGTTTAATGTCCAATTTCTAGATCAATCAACAACTAGGCGGGTGGGTGGGATCTGGACCGGTAGTTGACAATCCGTCCACCCGCACAGCAAGCACATATTAAAAAAATTGACATTAAAGCCAGCTAAGATGTTTCTACAAATTAAATAAAAATAATCTCTACAAGTATTTATTAACACAGTAACCCACCCGCCCGCCCAGCTATCGTGTATTAAAAAAATATACATTAAACCCACCTAAAATGATTCTTCAAATTGAATCAAGAAGGAAAGGTTGAATACTCATTTCCTAGAATAATAGATAATTGGACGGGTGGACAAGTCACAAAAATAAATAAAGTAGACCAGTAATTGATACTATAGTAACCAGCTATCGTGTAAGTAAAAAAAATGACATTAAGCCTACCAAAGATGTTGCTATAAATGTATTCACAAAAGGAGAGTTTAATGTCCAATTTCTATATTAATAAACAACTGAGCGGGTGGGTGGGCATAAATAAAAATAATCAGGACCAGTAGTTGATAGCACAGTAAACCGCCCAGTTATCGTGTATTTAAAAAATTGGACATGAAAACCACATAAGATGCTTCTATAAATTTATTCGTAAAAGAAGGGTTTAATATCCAATTTCTAAATTAATAAACAACTATGCGGGTGGGTAGGTTTTGAACCGGTAGTTGATACTACAGTAACCCGCCCCCCCCCCCCGCTAGCATATATTAAAAAAATGAACATTAAAGGCAGCTTTGATGTTTCTACAAATTTAATGAAAATAATCTCGACCAATAACACAGTAACCCACCGGCCCAACCAATTATCTATTATTCTAGGAAATTGACATTAAACCCACTTAAAAGGTTTCTACAAATTGAATCACGAAAGAAACGTTTATTGTCCAATTCCTAGAATATTAGATAATTAAAAATGTTACATCAAGGTGTTTCTATAAATTTATTCATAAAAGAATGGTTTAGTGTCCAATTTCTAGATTAATAAACAACCGAGCATGTGGGTGGGTCCCGCCCAGCAATCGTGTCTTCAAACAATAAGACATTAAAACCACCAAGATGTTTCTACTAATTTAATTACAAAAAACGGGTTTAATGTCAATTTTTTAAATTAATAAGCAACTGGCCAGGTGGGTGAGTCACAAATAAAGATAACCTAAACCAGTAGTTTATACTATAGTAACCCGTCCACCCGCCCAGCCATCGTGTATTCAATTTATTCAAAACAATCTGGAGCAATATTCGAAAACACAGTAACCCACTCACCCGCCCAGCTATCATTTAATCAAAAAATTGAACATTTAGCCAACCTAGGGACATTTCTACAAATTTAATTAACAAAGAGGGGTTTAATTTCTAGATTAATAAACAACGGAGCGGGTGGGTCACAATCATAAATAATCTGGACCGGTAGTTGATACTACAGTAACCCGCCCAACTATCCTTTAATCTTAAAAATTGGACATTAAACCCACCTAAGATGTTTCTACAAATTTAATCATCAAGGAGGAGTTTGATATCCAAATATTGATTATTAAACATCTGGGCTGGTGGCTGAGTCACAAAAATAAATAATAATAGTAGATAAAACATTATAGTAACCAAGCAAGCCTTGATGGGGCCCTGTATTTTTGAAGACTTGTTTTATGAATAAACCCTGTATACCCATTGATACAGCTGATACAACGCTGACTACGCCCATGATTTAACATGTTTGCTACAAATTTACACGTTCGTAACTAGTAAACAACATGAACATATTAACAAAATTAGTAATGAAATATTATTAAATGAAAGTGCCGGACACATAAAATGTACTACAATATATGCTAGATAACAGATTTAACTGGCTCGGCGAGATGAGAGACTCGCCAACCATCTCCTCGTATTGCCCATTTGCCCGGTTAATATTGTAAAATGCTATTATTTCAATTACAACATTTTTAGTTTGTCTATACCATGATAAATAAAATAAAAATGTTTCCTACAAAAATTTAATGTAATTGTATGGTAATGCTGGTTAAATCATTTACAAAATGCTTTTAGTAGAATGATAAAATTATACCAGGATTAAATATTGCATATAAAATATAAAAGAGAATAGCGAAAAATGCGGGATTGTTTACGATATTCATTGCTGAAAGAAGTAATCGCAAAGAAAACATTGTAAGGCATCTTTAGCTGTTCAAACCGTTTTTCTTGATCTTTCGAACGCCTGGAGATATTATCGACTGGGTAAGACAAGCTGGCTTCCCGATTAGAGCAGAAAACAAATTTAAAAACATTTATGGAAACAGCTTGCAAAGCCAATCATATCTGAATTCAATTTAACAAATATTTTGGTTATTATTATTATTTAATAATAATATTTCAATTGACTGAAGCTTAATTAAATTTTATTTAAGCAATTAATCGATTTAAAGCGAAAAGAAAAAAAGTAAAACCATTCGGCTTTTATTTCGCTTTATAAATATTTTCTCATTCAAATCGGAAATCGGTTTCCGCCATTTGTGCTCGAGCAGAAAAACAACCCTTGTCCCAAATCATTGTTTGCATAGCAAAAAGTTTGTCGCAGAAGTGAATAAACGGTGTGGTAATTTTACTAATTACGTTCTGGAAAAGGGTTTCACTTTGATGTTGTGTCGGTATTTACGTAACGAGAAACAAATTAAAAAACATGTATTTATCATTAATTTAAAGTGAACCTTTTTAAAATATAAAATTGTCCACAGTATGCTGTAATATTTTATTATTTTATACTTTAACTTTTTTTTAATTTAATAATAGCGTTTATTAAAAAGCAATTTTTTAATTAATGAAGCGTGAGCTCAAAAATAGTTATCTACTTTTCACTACTGTTTCACAAAACAACCACCTTACACGATAAACGGCAAAATGACAAACCAAATAAAAATTTTAAATTGATAATTTTCAGATCTTAGACAGTTGCATTATGTACAATACAATTATTCTGCAAAAAAAATCGACTTTGTAAAATTTACAACGTTCGTTGAGCACACGCTTCAAATATTTAACATTTTATAGCCAGTTCTCATTTCAATTAGAATATTGAAAATGATATTAACAGGTCCATAAGTCCCAAAATTAAATACAAGGTTGATATAAAACTGCATGTACATGCTAAATACATTAATATACTGTGCAAAGCAATAAAATTAAAGTTACCCATTGTATTTCACGTTTTTGTAATATATTCCCTCAATACAGTTCCATTATAGTCTATTTTACTACAGCACTTTTTGTCTGCAAATATTCACTAACACAACTTAGCCATCTTGTTTATCTGAGAACTGCGTGACAGACTGAGTGGCGTGACTTTCGTGACCTATTTAAGCGCGAGGTTCTCCGTAGCCACACGAGTTAAAACGACGTATTTTTTTCCCGAAGTTAAGTGGAAATATAAGAACGAATTAACACAAATACTACTTAAAATAGTACAATAAATTTTGTATTATTATTTTTAAAGAATAAACAAATATAATCATAATTCTATTAAATTTCTTGAATAATTGTATATATTTATCTTATTTTAATTAATTATTTAAACAATTATTTTAAGCAATACATCAAATTTGAGTTAAGTGTATTCATTTAATTTTTTTAAATATTACAAATGGAAAATATTTAAGTTTTTAAATATTTTTTGAAGCCCTGACTTATTTGTTATACCGTTTATTTCCTTATATTTTTT
Source organism: Tachinus sp. AB-2021 (assembly GCA_030264575.1). Taxonomy (NCBI): domain Eukaryota; kingdom Metazoa; phylum Arthropoda; class Insecta; order Coleoptera; family Staphylinidae; genus Tachinus; species Tachinus sp. AB-2021. The sequence continues at coordinate 5,514 of JARJEC010026712.1, forward strand.
GTCCTTCGATTTTATTTTTGGTCGCTTTATGTTTTACGTATTTTTTCACGTTTGTATTTTGATGTCTTTTTCTTTGCTTTCTAGAAATCTTTGTACTAAATATATAGCTGTTTTTTTCATGTTTGTACATTCTTTCTTGACGTGTGTCTCTTCAATGGAAATGTCCAGCACTTTCTAATTCTGGTTTATATCTGCTTTTTCTTCTAAATGTCTTTGTTGGTAATAGTATCCGAATAATCTACTTTACCTAGGCTGGAGTTTATAAAAGTTTAAATTCATTTAATTATTTTCGAAGTGTTATTTGTATTGGTTGTTTTGTGAAAAATAAGTATTTTTTGATATTCTAATATCAGAATTGTTTTCTTTACTAATTTTATTTTTTTAGTACATTTGGTAGATTTGTGTCCGTTTTCTTTGCACACAAAACTTGTTTTGTTTGGTGTTTTATTATCTGAAGTGTTTTTTTTTTATTTAATTTTAGTTTTTTGAGTACAATTTGAAAACTTGTGTCTCAGTTTTTTGCATACAAAACATTATCAGAAATGTTTTCTTTACTATTTTTTTTTCAAAACTTTTAGTAAATTTGTGTCCTTTTTCTTTACACACAAAACATGCTTTGTTTGATGTTCTAGAAGTGCTTTTATAATCATTTGAGTTTTCTGAGTACGATTAGCAGATTTGTGTCTCATTTTTTTGTATACAAAACATGTGTTGTTTGGTGTTCTATCATTAAAAATGGTTTCTTTATTAATTTTTGTCTTTTGGGAAAGTTTGTGTTCTTTTTTAAATGCAAAACATTGTTGTTTGTTGTTCCATTATCACAGGTGTTTTTTTTACTAATTTCAGTTTTTCAGAACATTTGATAGAACATTTGTGTCTCAGTTTTTTGCATACAAAACATAATCAAAAGTTTTTTCTTTACTGATTTTAGTTTTTTCAGAACATTTAGTAGATTAGTGTTCTTTTTCTTTGCACACAAAATATGCTTTGTTTGGTGTTCTAAAATTGCTTTTTTACTAATTTTACTTTTTTTGACTTACAATTAATAGATTTATGTCTCATTTTTTTGTGTACAATACATGTGATATTTGGTGTTCTATTATCAAAAATGTTTTCTTTAATAATTTTTTTTTCAGAGCATTTAGTAGATTTGTGTCTTTTTTCTTAGCACACAAAACATGATTTGTTTGGTGTGCCATTATCAAAAGTGTTGTATACTTTTCCATCTATATAGTGAAAAGTATTGGATTTATACAAAAAAATTGAAAAGTCCAAAATAGTGATTATTATAAAAATGTCTGTATGAATGTATGTGTCACGCATAACTCAAATAGTTTTTAAGATAGCGTTCTAAAATTTTGGGAATATGTTGGAAGTAAGCTGTAGTTGTGCTGCCCAAAAATTCGTTTTGATTGGTTAAGTTGGCAACACGTGGCGGTCAATTTTCTTTCAAAAATTCCCATAAACGGCCTCTATTTGATCATAATAACAAATGAAGAAAGGTAGTTGCTTAATTCCATAATAATTTAACCATATAAATTGAATTAATTTGGTTTTAGATCGATATTTTAATACTTAACTTATAAAAACGCATCAGAAATGTAAAAGAAAAGAATTTTATTAATTTATATGAAAACATGTTTTGTTTGGTGTTCCATTACCAGAATTGTTTTCTTTACAATTTTTTTTAGAACACTTAGTAGATTTGTATTTTTTTTTCTTTGCACACAAAATATGTTTTGATTGTTGTTCCATTATCAAAAGTGTTTTTCTTTACTAATAGTAATTTTTTCAATACATTTAGTAGATTTGTGTCTCTTTTATTTGCACGCAAAACATATTTGTTGTTTGTTTTAAAAGTGTTTTTGCTAATTTTAGTTTTCTGACTACAATTTGCAGATTCGTGTCTTATTTCTTTGAATAGAAAACATGTGAAGTTTGGTGTTCTATCCATTATCAGAAATGTTCTTTACTAATTTTAGTTTTTTGAAAACAACTAGAAGATGTGTGTTTCGTTCTATTATACAAAACATATGTTTTTTGTTGTTCCATTATCAGAAGGGTTTTCTTTACAAATTTTAGTTTTTCTTTAGAACATTTGGTAGTTTTGTGTCTTTTTTCTTTGTACACAAAACATGGTTTTGTTTGGTGTTTTATTCTCAGAAGAGTTTTTTTACTAATTTTAGTTTTTTTAACATTTAGTAAATTTATGTCTTTTTTCTTTGCAAACAAAGCAATTTTTATTTAGTGATCCATTATCAGACAGTATTTTTTACTAATTTTAGTTTATTCAGATCATTTGGTAGATTTGTGCTATTTTCTTCGTATACAGAATATGTTTTGTATAGTCTTTTTTTTTTAGTTTTTTTGTATATATTTCTATTATCAGAAGTGTTTTTGTTTAATATTTTTTTTTAACATTTAGTTAATTTGTGTCTTTTTTCGTTGCACGTATATGGTGTTCCATTATCAAAAGTGTATTCTCTATTAATTTTAGTTTTTTGAGAACAATTAGAAGATTTATTTAATTTTTTGCATACAAAACATATGCCGTTTGTTGTTCCAACATCAGAAATGTTTTTTTTACTAATTTTAGGTTTTTCAGAACATTTAGTAGTTTTGTGTCTATTTTCTTTGCACAAAAACATGTTTTCATTGGTACTTCATTATCAGATGTGTTTTTTTTTACTAATTTTAGTTATTTTTCAGAACATTTAGTAAATTTGTATCTTTTTTCTTTGCACACAAAACATGTTTTGTTTAGCGATCCATTAGCCGAAATTTTTTTCAGAACAATTGGTAGATTTGTCAGAAGTGTTTCTTTTTAATAATTTTAGTTTCTTCATAACATTTAGTAGATTTATATATTTTTTCTTTGCACACAAAACATCATTTGTGTGTTGTTCTATTATCAGAAGTATTTTCTTTACTATTTTTTTTTCAGAACATTTAGTAGATTTGTATTTTTTTTCTTTGCACACAAAACATGTTTTGTTTGGTGTTCCATTATCAGAAATGTTTTCTTTACTAATATTAGTTATTTGAGATCAATTAGAAGATTTTTGTCCCTTTTTTGCATACAAAACATGTTTTGTTTGTTGTTCCATTATCAGAAATGTTTTCTTTACCGATTTTAGTAGATTTTTGTCTTTTTTCTTTGCACAGAAAACATGTTTGTTCATTATCACACGTAGTTTTTTTTACTAATTTTATTTTTTCAGAACATTTAATACTATTGTGTCTTTTTTTGCACACAAAAAATGTTCTCTGTTGTTTCATTATCTTATCAGACATGTTTTCGTTGCTAATTTTAGTTCTTTGAGCGCAATTAAAAAATTTGTGTACCTTTTTTTACTAATTTTAATTTCTTTAGAACGTTTAGTAGATTTGCATCTTTTCTTTTCGTACAAAACATATTTTGTTTGTTGTTCCATTACCAGAAGTGTTTTCTTTACCAATTTTAGTAGATTTGTGTGCTTCTTGTTTGCACACAAAACATGTGTTCGAAATTTCATTATCATAAGTGTTTTCTAATTTCTAATTTTCGAATTTTAGATATTTAAGGACAATTGGTAGACTTGAGTCTCTTTTTTTTTGCATACAAACAAAGTGCTGTTGTGTTGTTTATTTTGTTTTCTTTACTAATTTTTATTTATTGAAGATAATTAGAAAATTAATGCTTTTACATTCAAAATTTCTCGATTGAAATAGCAAATTAAACACTTACTATAGGGGTGCCCTAAATTTCTATGAAGTCGCTATAAAATAAACTATTTTATGCACCACGGGAGATATTTATTTTTTTACCTTCGGTATGTTTGCACACATCGGATAAAAGACTTTCGGTTCGTACGTTCATATCTTTCTCAATGCACAAATAATTATAAATAAATGTGAATTGAAACTATTGCAAAAAAAATTAAATTAAACCAGTATTATTTTTTTAAAAAGATGTAAAAAATATTATAAAGGTTTTTATAAAATTGTTTTTTATTCTAATAATTTTGGTAAAATTGCAGCTTATACTAATTTTATTTAAATTTAAACACTCATAAGTTAGATTAATACAGCATTGTCCATCGTTCAATTAACTATTATAAATTATTATTATTTTTTTTTTTTAATTTTATAAATAAACATAGTTTTTACTGGAGATAGAAACATTATGTTAATACAATTCGGTATAAACAAGAAATGTAATTAATATTGTTGTGTTTTGTATGTGTTGTGATTATATTTGAATTTATGTTGTTGGATGTTATATGGTGTCTTCATTAAGAAATTTTCTTACAATCCGACACGTGTTGAGTAAAATTGCTTTCTGCAACTCAATGTATATAAGTTAAAGTTTTTAAATTGTCATGCAACTTTTTTATATTAGACCTGTGGCAAATATAATAATATTAATTATTATTATTATTATTATTATTATTATTATTATCATGATTATTATTATTAATCAAATATTTAGCAATAATTTGTCTTCATTTGATCGTCAATTGGCTGCGGTTATGCAAATTAAAATATAATTTTAATAAAATCACAAAATTTCATCATACTTAATTATGAAAGTTTGCACAGAATATTAAGGATAGTTTGCTGGCACTGGCAGCCGATTTAAATTTTCACGCTGCCATTGTTTCGGGAATCTTGTTATTGTTACCCAAGTTATGCGGCTGGCAAGTTGCAGGCGAATGCACTTTTTGCGCGCACCTAATAAATTCCCATTTATTAAAATAGAT
>JARJEC010026754.1:0-12630 GCA_030264575.1 Tachinus sp. AB-2021
AAAGTACAAACCGCAACTTAACAAATCAACATTGAAGACAAATAATAATGATAAGTATTTGATCAAGTTTATCAATAATTGTATAGAAAACGATTAAAAAAATAAATTGTAGGGCGAGAAGAAAATCCAAGTAATTATTTGCAAGTTTACCGACACAGAAAGTGAAAATGTTAAAGATACGAGCAACGATAAAAACATTCTATGGTATATGTGATCTCTAAAAACATCACTTTTTTTGACAATACAGGCCAAATTTTATAAAGATTTCCTTTATGACTGGTTTACACTAATGAAATGGAGATTTTATAAATCAGTGGATGGGACTAATAAAAAAATCTTATACAGCGTGGGAATTAATTGACGGATAAACACCAGGTAACTTTGTTGATCGTATCAAAAAGAAAACAAAAACCTTAATTCCAAAGTGCTAAGAAATTCTTCGTTTCCATTTTGTCAATACAAATATTCTTTTAAGTGCAGTATTTATGTATCAATTTGCTTTCTTATTTAATATAATAAAAGTTAAAAGGTTAAATGACAATTAATAAGAAATTTAAAAAAATAGTTATTCAAATTAAAAGTACATATAATGTAACAAAATTTTGAATGAAATTTAAATAATAATATATTAGATACACTATAGAAATGCATTTTCAAGTTTCAAATTTTTCTAGAGCATCAAATTTGATTTAATACTAGTAATCGTCTATATATAGATAGCACTCATAGATCCATTCGTAATCAAAAATAAATCAACTTTTAAATATATACTTTGCTCAGTGAACTGATCTCCCTTTACAAGCACATAACATTGCAAATTGCAGTTTTTCATCATTTTTATTTTTGCTAATTTTAAAAGTAAGTAAGTAAAAAATGTATTACCTCTGACGGACTTGCACTAAAAAATAAATTTTCAACAGTTAAATCTGGTTCGTTGGATCCAGTGAAGAGAAACAGTAGTTTCTGTATGGTTGTTGTATCACAGGGCATTAATTGTAAAAGTGCACGTGCTCCATCTCTCAATGGCGGGTAATTTAATGAACTTCCTATAGCCGACAGTTGGCAAAAAAAATGAGCATAAACTGGTTGCATCGACATTAAAAGTCCGGGCAACAAGTTCTCTGCTTCTAAATTGGGACCGTCGTAAGGGTGCTGCGGTGAAGACGTGGAACTATCCGAGCTACTATCTTGGGACGAAGCCATGTTCGAGTTGACTTGCGTAACTTTGGCAGAAATTAACTGGGAAAAATAAATAATTAATAAAATAAAATAAATATAGCACAAATTATACTTACAACTTTATCTCTTAATGGTATTTGGGACAACATTTTCCTATCATCGGCCGTGTCAAGCGGTTCCCCATTAATATACAATTCTAACTTACAATGAACTCCAGGTTTGATTCTTCTTAAAATATGTCTCCTCAAAGACGCTAATGTATCATTGCTATGTGTAAATATTTCAATATCGTCAGCTTGCCGGTTCGGATTTGAAAATCTAACAATGAGCGTAAGATGTTTTCCTCGACACGCTCGGTGCAAAGGAAGTATTTTTCTCTCACCAATAAATGCACTATCACATTCGCTCATGTATTCATGTAGCACGTGCATAACTCGGCACATTTTAATCGCTTCGGCTCTTATTCTATTTTGCAATTGTTCCATATTAAAATCCTTGTCGGTTTCCGAGTTTTGTAGCACAGTAACAGTATCATAATGAGCCCTAAGTCTATCGTAACATTCCGTTATGTAAGTTTCGTGAAATTCTAGCTGTGAACTCAACAATCTTGGTCCTAAATTTGTACTTACTTCCCTTAATAATTCAACAGCTCTAGCAGCAATATCGTCGGGACACAGCGTGACCACTTTCCATAAATAATCCAAACCTATTAGATTGGGATCTTCAGTTAGCAGGCAACGTCTCTTCGCCTTTAATTTTCCCTCTTTCGTGTTTACAGCCTTGAAAAATCGTTCGAAACATTTAATGCCACTTTCCGTCAGAAGTGTGGGTTCCAATTGAAGTATATTGTTCTCAAAAAAATCCTTGTTAATTCCGGGATCCAGGTCGGGCTCCTCCCCCATCAGCTTCGAGAACCATTTAAAACAGGACTCTCGATCCGAAGCAAACACGGCGTTCTCAGCAAGGCACTGCCATATTTGTTTCGCTTGTTCGGCGCACAGCCACAGCTGGCCGTCTTTCAACAAAAACCTACAAAAAATACTATTTAAGAGTTAGATTATTGCGTCACAATCAAAAAATTCAACAGGGTAACTAGTTGGTACGGGTGATGCGATAAGGTCTGTTTTTTTTGTTCGGTCATTGTAATGTCAAACAGCCAATCCTTTGAACTGAGTCGTCCAGCATAATAAGAAGCAACATTTAATCAAATGTGAAATGTATTAATTGCAAATACATTTCGAACGGTACGTTTTAAAATTTGAAACGGATCGAAAATAAAGTTAGTTCAGGATGAAAGGTTATAAGAGAAAAGTGCTTTACAAATAATAGAAAAAGTGAATGTTAATAATAGAAAAGCATGCAATTAAATTTTAATTGGCTTACAAATTATAACGTAAGTAGTAAAGATGTCATGTGTGGATGATGTGATGTTTAAAATAAATAATAAACTTAAAATAATTAGTGATATAGGTAGAAACTGGCAAGCATGGTTCATGACGGGATGGGACAAATTTTAAATTGTTTCTTTGTCATGCTAAAACCAGGTTACCTACCTGTATTGCAAATTATATTTAGTTACATAAATAAATGCTAGATAATTATTTTAATTTATTTTAATTTAATTCACTTCAAAGTAGTCATTGCAATTGTTATATTATTATCTATCATAAGTAATAATAAGAACTGTATATTAAAATATACACTTAAGACACAAGAAACAGAGAACAAAAAAATGCTTTTTATAAAAGTTGTACTAGCACTATCAGAGATTTAAGGTATGGTCTATCTACTGCATTTAATTACTGCAACTAAACGCTTGTGATTAAACAAACCAATCACAAGCTTGCAATTTGTTGTGATTTGTCGCTGTCAGTAGAACACAAGTTTGCAATTTTGGTTCGTCTAATAGCATGCGTTTAGTCGCAGCAATTAAACGCAGTAGATAAACCATACCTAAAAAATTATTGTTAGAATATTCAGAATCAGCTAACCTATTGTGCTCGTTTACTATATCTTTAAAATGAAAACTCCTAATCCTCCGTTGACAACCAAACATGAATAATTTTGCTATAAGTAATAAAATTAAAAAAACAGTAGAAATTTTTAAAGTTCAAAACTTTGCATTGTTTTTGTTGTTTTGTCCAAAAATTTTGAAAGTTTTCTCAACATTTCAACAGTGTTATTCAATATTTTCACTTTTTTTTTTTTGATATTTCAAAGTATTTTTATATTTACACAGGATATTTTTTTTAATTTGGCGACATTAAATTTTGTAAACATTTTCGACATTTCTCAATGTTTTTGAAAAGTCGACAATTTCCCAGTTATTGCGCAATCCAATTATTGCATATTATCATCACTTACAATGTTCCAGCAAAAATAAAGCACCAAGCAGTGAATGTCAAAGGTAATTTGATTAGGGTAGGTTAGGATTTATTTAAATGATATTTGACATTCATTGCTTGGAGCAATATTTTTACTGGAACACCATAGGTGAAGATTCATTAACTGGATTGCGCAATAAATGGGCGGGTGTGTGTGTCACCATAGATATGCATACTGAATTAATAGTTTTTACTATAGTGACACACCCACCCACGCAACTATTGCTCAATCAAATTATTGGATGTAAATCCTACCTTTGATGTTTCTGCAAAAATATACGAATGTCAAATGTCATTTAAATAAATCCTGACATAACCTAATCAATTGACATTAGACATTCATCGTTTGATCAATATTTTTGCTGGGACATTTTAGGGGGTGATTATCTATATAAATAAAATAAAGATTTTGTCTGTACATTGCTTAAAATCACCCCGTATTATGATATTTTTTCGTTTTATATTAATATTTATACATTTTAGACACCAAATTCACCATCAGAAAAATTTCTGTCTGTCTGTATGTTAAGGATATTTTGTAGGAGATTGGCTCATTTATGGCTAATGATAGAGCTTTGAAATTTTTACAGTACTTATAACTAACCTTGACTTCAAAACTAGGTTATCTGGCGATAGATTCTTTGAACTGAATTAATTCTGTGGCAATTAGTGAGTCCGTAGGTAGGTCGTTGGGTGTGTGGGTGGGTGAGTTAGTCTGCAGGTTAGTCAGTGAGTAGGTCGGTGAGTGGGTCAATAGGTCGGTTGATTGGAGGGAGGCCCGGTGAGTGGATAAACCAATAGGTGGGTGGATTGGGGGTGAATCAGTGAGTGTTAAAGTGGGTGGGTCGGGCACAAGGCACGATGTTTAGCCAACCGACTCTGAATCATTCAATAAAAATTGTAATAACTACTTATGAAAAATGATGTCAAATTTATCTTTATATTCCTGTAAACGACGGGTACATCAGCTAGTATCCAATAATTAAATAGACAAAATTTGCTTGAAAGATTTTATTAATTTTTTTAAAGGATATTAAAAAATTCGGCAAACTATTTCTTTTTTAGAAATCCTTTTTGAACTATTTCATTAAACTTTCAAGTAAAATTGACATTAAACCTGTACAAAAACATTCTTACATTTTTTATAATGATATAAAAACGATGTCCGGATTAAACAATAAAGAGACTTGTACGAATAGAATTGTGATTGTAATAAATAACCACAATACAAATTAATCATTTTTTGCAATAACTCTTTGAAGTGTCTTATATTAATTAACTTATATTACATTTCATTAATTTAATAATTTCTCATGACATACGGGTTTTATGATGTTATCTATCAAATCTAACAAATATTTATCTAGTGACAAAAGAAAAACTTCAACTTATATATATATATATATATATATATATATATATATAATAATAATAATAATATATCAGGTGACAACTGAAACAGGTACAGGCCCATATGTTTTTTATTCATAAATATTTTCTTAACCGCTAAAAAATTTAAAAGTATCATTTCCAGTTTAACCAGAAATAACACCAATTTTGTGATTTTAAATGGAACACTCGGTGTATTTTTGTAAATTTTTTTGCAAAACTTTTTACATATGATTCCTAAATTTCGGTAACATAACCTCATTTTTTTTAACATTTTCTAATGTCACGAAAAGTTTATAACTTTTTTAATACTTGTTCAAAACAAGTATTTTTGATGTCATCTGATAGCAAAAATATATAAACGGGTGCAAATCACTCAATTTTGAATAATGTGACAAAGTTATATTTTTCGCAATAATCCCATTGTATTTAAATGTTATTGTTATAATTATTTTTTTTAAGTTTACTAAAAATTCTGAAAGTTTGGAGTTATACGTAAAATCTACTAACAAATAAAAAATTGTAAGAATATACTGGTAGTTCTATTTAAAAAAAACAAAATAGATGTTATTTCCGGTTAAAGCTAAAACAATATTTTAGAAAATTTTAGCGGCAAAGTAGAGTTTTCTGATGTATTTTATTCCATAGAAATTTTATTAAAAAATTTCGTAAATAAAAAATGTATAGGCGTGTACCTGTTTCAGTTGTATATATATATATATATATATATATATATATATATATATATAAAAGCTAGCTAGATGTAGAGATGTTAAAAGTACCCATAAAAGTATATATGTCTTAAATACCTTACAAGTAGAATTAAGTATAAGTATGTACCAGTATCAAGAATACATAAGTACTGAAGTATTTAATTTAAGCAGTACTTAAAAAATAAAAATTTAAATACCAAGTATTAAGTATAAACTTGATACTTAAAAATTGAATTCAAGTACTTAGAGCATGTATTTTGAATACAAGTACTTGGAGCATATGTTTTAAGTAATTTAAAACAAATGTTGCATAAATAATTCATTACCAACGGCCGAGAAATTAGGAATGCTTTTAACTGTAAATAAACTGAAGCAATGTAAGTTTAGTAAAGTACTTAAATACTTATTTTATGTACTTTGTGTAATTAGTACCATAGCTCTAATATTACTTTAGTACTTTTTGATACTTAAATATTTGGTAAGAACTTAAAAACTTTTAAAGTATTTTAGAGCTTTTAAAATACTTAAGTATTTTATTTTTTAATTATAAGTAAAAAAAGTACTTGAACCAAATTTAAGTATTTAATTACGAATATTAGAACTAATACTTAAAAGTCCAAGTAGCTACTCAATCTATTAAAATACTTACATACTGAAAACATTTACATTTAATCAGAGAATTAGCTCATAAAACAGATTTAAACGATAAAATGTTTGTCCTCTAACTTTTGTAACAAAATTATATATAATCACAAATTTAAAATTGGTAAGACATTTAAATTAAAATTCATTTTGAAATCAAAATAATTTCCGCAATATTTAAGATATATATTTATTGGAAACGGCGACAAACATTTTATCTCATACATTTGAAATTTCAAGACCACTCGTTTCAAGTCTTTTTAAATGTCACAAAATCATGTAATTCGATTTATAAAAGTACAACAGCAATAAATTAATAGGAAAATTATTTGTGGCCAATGAGAAAATTATTAAAAAAATTAATCTATGAGAAATATAATTAAATTATGAATAAATGTATTGCCGTATTCCAGCAAAAAATCAACTAACTTTTCAATTATACCGACAATTGATCAAATCACCAATTATTGTTGGAATAAGAGTTGGCACATGAAAATAAACAAAATTTTAATTAGTTGATCCAAAATGTTACTAGTGATCTTTTGCAGAGATATGACAGCATAATATTTGTGTTTTAAAATTTGTGTTTCAAAATGCTGGAGAAATACCAAAGTGAACAAACCAGATTACAGATGCCAAAAGCTGATTTTATTATTTAGTATACTAAAGAGAATAATATCAGTGATGCTCACGTTAAGTAAATTTCAACCCACAGCAAAGACAAATTTTAAAATCATTTCCACTAAATTTACTAATAATTAAGTATACTACTACTGCGTCATGACTATTATTTAAATGAGTTATGATACAGTATGAGACAACAAAAACGATAATAAAAAAAGAGTTGATATTCACCTTAGAAAATTCAAACGTTCTTGTACTTGCAGCACGTGACAATATCTTCCATCGGGTAAATAGGTTTCACTCGTTAATTCCGGAGCTTCTTTGATGAGTACTCGTAAATGTTCCATGTAAGAGGTTAAACTATTTGTTACTAAAATAACTAAAGAATGTTGATTTTGCAATCTCTCAATGACTTCCTGCCTATAAAACATGTGATGGCCGCGTTGCGGCAACACACCATTTGCAGAAGGTTCGTACAAACAACAGATTTCTCTGATTTGTTTCAAGGCGGGCAAGGCCCACATCTCACCAGATTTAAGCTCGTCGACACACTTATCCAACCAAACCGTTTTCTGGGCATCCCGTTCTTGTGAGCACGAATAATCCAATATTTTAACGTGGGCCGAAAGTGCCTGATCCATAATTTCAGTGGTGACATCCTCCGCATGAGCCAAATTCCAAAATAACGTTAAAACCTTATGTGCCATCACGCCGTCCTTGTCGTCTTCGGCCAACCGTCTGATTAATTCAAGCAATCGTTCGCGTTGTCTCCTTGAGGCCGACGTCCACGATGCTTGAAAGCATTCAAACAAATGATCTAGTTGTTCAGGGCTGAAATCCCACGCCAATTTTGCTAATAAATCGTGCACATTTTTCACTATAGCTTCGTGTTTTCCGACCTGGGCCGCCCATACGGCGTCCAAATCAGACAGACTCAGAGCGTGTTCTTTTATAACAAATCGTAATATTTTTTCCAATTTTTCTACATATTGCGGCTGATGCAGTGAATCGCGCAAAACTATTTCAAGAACTCGGTTTTCATTGATCCATTTCTAGAATTAAAATTACATACATATTATAGCATTTAAAATTACATTTTTATTAAAATGTAAAATTTTCTTAAATTCTTTTTTTTATTATTATTTATCAATTACTTTCAATAAATTTAATAAATGAATGTCTCGGTTCTAATTTTCTTTGTAAAATCATTTGGCTATTCATAAAAACATTGTGCAATTGCATTCTATTAGAAATAAGCTGTCAAAATAAAATAAAAAATATTCATTTTTATAATTACAAAATTCTTAGGTTGTATATAAGGATCATTCTGCAATTAATTTTTTTGTGAAATATTCATATAATTTATAAAAATAAAAAGTTGATAATATAAATATTTACCGCCATTCTTTCTGGAGTAAGATATTCCTCCTCTTCAATACCTTGATGCCTATTCGGATAATAAGAAACACTTGATATAACTTTGTTGATTTCATTCAAAGCATTCATTTTCCCATTAAAACTGGAAATTTGCAATTGTCTAAGTATCATTTTAAGTCGAAATCCCTCCAGAGTTCTGATTAATTCTTCTTGATTGGTCACCCGAGATGCGAGATTTTTTGATGATTTAATTATGGCAGAAACTATATCACTTTTGGTTTCGTTCTTCGCTTCCCTTTTTAATTCATCATCTGTGAGTTTATCTAATATACCAGGCACCATTTCCTATTGAAATAATAAATTAGTAAGAAATTAAAAAAATAAAACTTTGAATTGAATTGAACTTACCAACACCGGCAGAAGATATTTATTAATTGTGTGTGGAGTTAAATATTCGTAGGCTAATCCAAACGGTCTTAATAATGCATACACGATAGCAACACTTAAATTTTTCCCACTCTGGAACCTCTCCAATAACGATTGAAAGCCGCCGAGCTCCCCAAAACGATTAATGAGATCGACCAGCCAGCCCCTCGAATTTCTCAAATCGTTCAAAGGTCTGGCAAACAGTTCCTCTTCCGATAAATTACAGCTGGGCGCCGCCGTTTCACTCTGCCTCGATGCATTGTACGTGTGAAATTTATTATTCGGATTTAATACCATGGCTAATAGATCCAACAGTGGAAACCAGTCGTGCGGTAATTTTATGACGCACAATTCAATTAATTTGACACAGTTTTGGTTGATGCACGCCTGTATGTTCGGTTTCCAGCTGGGTACTGCATCGTCTGTCAATATTTTTGTAAAAGAAACGGTAAGACCTTCCCTGAAGAATCGCTGGCACGGCTCCGAACGAATGTCCACGTTCTGGCGACACAGTTCAATCGCCGCCTTCAATAACGATTCTAATTCTTGATCCGGCAAAACTGGCACCACCCAACGCAAGCTCGATATTTTTTCATCGAGCGATGATAGTTTTTCCACTGGAAACTCTGGTTCAACATTGTCATCTTGCTGGAGCTCGGCCGATGGTGGTACTTCTGTTGGACCAGCTATAGGAATCACGCTCTGAAATTCAGAAATGGTGCTTTTTTACTTTTAATTTGCAAGAAAAAAAATACTGTTAATTTTTGTAAATTGTTGAAATCTTGACTTGTAAATTATTTCTATATGTTTATATAATCACTACATCACAATATCGGATCTATGAAATAAATATAAATTTTACAATAGAGGATCTGTGAATAATAACTCGGTAAAAACCAAATATACAATTTTACAAGATACAAAAAAAAACTTCATACGTTATTTTGTATCTACTTTATTGTTAACAATTTTCCAACAAATATTAAGATAAAATGTTACAAAATATTTTAACTAAAATAATAGTAAAATGCTCAATAGAACGGTTAAAGTAAGTGTTTCTCAGTACTCAATCTCATGATAACCAACATAACCTTATTGTTCCGAATAAACTATTATAATACAAATATATTAACTGATTTTTTAATCATTCATTTAAATTGCTAATTAAATTATTATTTATACGCTTCTGGCAATTTGTTTCCTACATTTTTTAGTTTTATATGTTTAAAAAAATAAACTCATGAATTTTTTAAAAATGTTTTGCTGGTTGAAAAATTACATCATTAACTTAATTTTCATTTTTTGTGAACTAACGAGTTTTGCAACTGACTCATATTATTTATTGTATTATTTTTTGTAAATAATGTTAAAATTTTTTGGTTAAACAGTGCCACCTATATGAAGTGTCAATAACTATTACCTATCGTCGACTTAATTCACAAAGGTTCAATATGGTAAAAAATAATATAGTGATGCTATTTAGTAAAAAAACGAAAAGCTGTAAAACAGAATAAGTCGTAAGTCTCTATTAACCCAAAATTACATTTAATAACACGTTTTTTGTTTCTTGTAAAAAATGAATGATGTGACTTATGACTTTTGCTAATTAAGATGACACTATACAATCTGTCAGAAATCTCCTGATGATTGTCAGATTTTCTAATAGAGGTAGGAGAAACCCGCATCTAAAAAATCAAAATGCATGTGTATATTCTCACACACAATCGTCTATTAATATTATAAAGCAATGTGCTTCTTTTGCTCAACTGCCTCTGTGTGACTGATGTATTGTCTTCTGCTTTTGTGCGTTGGCTGAAAGTGAACTTTAACATTACATTTTATCTCGCAGTTTGCAGACTACCCTTTCTCTTTTTGATCAAGCTGCGCAAAGATTGTAGTAGACATCACGTAATTCTGGTTGATTTGCAAAAGAAGTTATATATATGAAATCCATTCCTCGATTAAAAATAACCCAAAATCGTTAAAGAATGAAGCTCGCTCTAATATTATTTTTGATCAAGTCTACATATGGTAAAAAATAAGGTATTGATGATATCTGATAAAAAAGAAAAGACCAATCGTTTGCCGATATTGTCATAAGTCAAAAAGTTATAATAATATATATAAGACAAAATATGTCTTAAGTCCCTATTAAGCCCGAATAATATTTAATAAAACGTTTTTTATTTCCCCTGAAAAATTATTTATTTGAAACTTAAGACCTTTGCAAATTAAGCCGACAATATGCCATTACAATAGCCTAAACAGTAATTTTTAATCTAATCTATATCTTTATTTATAGATTTGCATTATTAAAATAAAAACGGTTACAAAATACACAAATATATATATATATATATATATATATATAAATGTATGTTTTTATTATTAATTATTAATGTTTTTATTTTTATAAAATTTATCAATAGTTTTTTTTATAGAATTACATATATTGTAATATAATACTTATTACTAACTTGATTAAATCTGCTACAAAATATTCATCTAAAAAGCAAACAGTTTAAATTTAGAACCATTTTTATGATAACAGATAATTTTTAAACAAATACACTTAATAAATAAAATGATGTTTATAGTTCTTATCAATTTCCTTCCTGGAAAATAGCTGGCATACACTTTAATTGGATATTTAAAAAACATATACAAATGTTATCATAATTATTATTGCGAACTAATTGGTCTCAAGTTTATAGATTGTAATTTGGGAGTGGGAAAAGTGAGGCATGATAATAAACATTTGAATTGATTTACGATATTTAATATTGAAAACAATTAAACAAAAATGTATAAATCATTGAAAAGAGAAAAAAACGCATTTCTTTTTCACAATAGTTATTCTATTATGAATTAGGTTCTCATTTAAAAAAAAGTTGATAGTTGTATCATGTAAACCTGGCTTTATAAAAAATATTTGATTTATTCCTAAAATATATTAAAGAAACATTGGGGGGGGGGGCGTTTTTCCAGACTCGTCCTGTATAGCGGCCTAACAAGCCAAATGTTTGTGTAGTGAGCTTATTAAAATATAATGATAAATAAAAAGTGGATTGCCAATTTGAGTTATATTTTGTTTGAAATTTTTATATTTGCATAAAAAATTAAAATTAACACAAAATTGTTTTTTCCTTGGTTTTTATGACAAATGGTGCATTGTACCAAGAGCTTTCTTCAATATACGTGTCATTTTAAATGTTCATTTCAGAACTGTTAAAGTTTGAAAATCTTAAAATGTGGTAGTTAAAAGGTTTGTAAAAATAAACAATGCATATAGTCAAACAACGCACTGAAATTATAGAAATTTACTATTCTTCTGACTTGACCCTATTGGTCTTTTCCTAAACAGACATTTGAAGAATATATGCCAATGCTTCCAAGAATTTAGAATTTAAAAATTCGATTATTTTGTGATAATGAATCACAAACATGTAAAAATTGAAAGGATTTTTACACAAAACCTACATATTTTTTCCTTTAAATCAAAATAAAATTATTAATATCAGCATTTTTTTTAAATCAGTTAATATCAGCAACAAAAAAAAGCTGCAATTTTCAAGTTGATACTAATAATATTAATAAACACTTGTAGGTTATAATAAATTAATATACAAATATGCTGATTGATCTATATATTTTTTCTCTCAAACTAGTTTCGACCTTTTAAATTCTTTTAAAAAAAGTGAGTTAGTTACAAATTAATGAACGTATATAGATACTAATATGTCGTATTTATTATTTTTTAATTAAATCAAAATGGTGCCATTTTTCGTTGCACTGTGGGATTGGTTTTTTATTCTATTTGAATTGCATTTAAAATTTGTTGTTTGTAAATAAATTATTATTTAATTTAATTTTCTTCCAATTAATTTTGTCAAAGA
>JARJEC010026763.1:0-24797 GCA_030264575.1 Tachinus sp. AB-2021
TTCCGAACCACCAGTGGATTGAAAGCGGGATTAAATTTGGTCACATTTTGGGGTTTGAACCCACGACCTCTAGCTTGCTAGGCTAGCGCTTTACAACTGAGCTATCCACTATAATTATGGAATGGTGTATTATGGAATATTGCAAGACTTACAAAAATATATAATTGACATACAACATCCGTAGTATTATCCTTTAACGACTCAACACCAATCATTTATTTAAAAAAAATAAAATGTTGAAATATACTGTGACTTATATATTACCAATAACGCTTTAATCCAAAAAAATTGAGTTTATAATAATTTATTTATACCTGGTATTGTTGGCATCATCGGTGGATTTGACATTGGCGGAGCCATTAAGGAACGGGGAGCCGCTTGAGGATCAAATAAATTAATAGTGTTCTTTCTTGGAACAACCGGCGCAACACCATTGTGGCAACCACCATTACGAATAAAATCTGCCGGAGGCCCTTCTCCCAATTCTGCCATTAAAGATAAATATTCTTCATCAATCTTAGCTTTGTCACCGGCAGCTTGGGGTCCACCCAAACCCGGTCTTTTTTGTCTGCAATCTCTTGCAATATGACCAGCTGCACCACAGCTCGAACACACGATATTATTTGTTACATTCGGTTTATCAGGACACTAAAAAATAATAGTTATAAATGTGAGTAGATAATAAATTAAATCTGAATAAAATCAACATACAAGCCAAGATTTGTGGTCTGTAGCTCCACAATTATTACATCTCATGCCATCATTTTCTCTCAAAGTACCATTCAACTGGGCCAATTCACGTAACTGCATTCGCCTTAAATCATTTTGATTTTCTGGTACTTCTACACCCTGCCGTATAACTTCCTTTATCTAAAAAAAATATTATGTTATTTCTTAATATAGTCGGAATTTTTAAGTTTGATCTGAAGTGACTATTTATGTTAGGCAAGGCTTACAATATGTAATTTACTAAGACTTTGCTAATTATAATATCAAATAAAAAAATCACACAGTCGTTTGAACTCAATATTATATTTCAATCAGTGCAATTTTTTATTTAAAATTATCATAAGCAAATCAAGAATAAAATTATAAATCCATGCATGAATAACAAGCACAACCAGTTTAATGTATTGTCTCGTGTCATATTTTCAATTATGCATCTTTTCAAAAAGTCAGTATGTCTAAGATTAGAAGACGTACATTCTAACATGCTTTTTTTCTGACATATTTGTTTTATTTTATCATATTGAATGTTCTTGTCATTTATCAAAATACTTGTTAATCTTACTCGTAAGATCAAACTTTAAAGAAGTTCTTAGTATAGACCGATAATCTTATAATAACAATAATTACCCTTTCAACAGCTTTTTTAACATGCTCAGGATTAGTTGCAGTGATGTAAGCATGAAGTGGTTCATCTTCACCTGGTAAAGGTTGACCATCTTTTCGTCCAACTTTTCCTTCCTTCACACTACCTTTACCCCGAATAATTATCTTTGCCCCAGTTTCTTTTTCCATTGCTAAGAAAACAAGAATTTATCACGTCCCCTGTACTGCATGGAATAGAATTTTTTGCACAGCCTGACACCGCATATCAGATAAAATATGTTTATAAGTAAATATTTTTAAGTCAGTCTGTAAAAATCGCTCCAAAATTCGTTGCAGCACAGAAATAATTATTAATTAAACTATAAATCTTTTATGATCTTGCAGTTATGAAAGATCATAAAAGATTTATTAGTTTAAATTAACCTACTTTTCAGTGTATTTCCTCTAGGTCCAATTAGTAATCCAACAAAATTAATTTCAGGATGTTCTTCCTGCGGAATCATAACTTTATCACTCACTCGAATAACTGGTGGTCTGCAATAGAATTATATATTAATGTATTATTGAAAATAGTCAAATATTTATAGTCCAACAGAACTGTTGTGAAGTGTGGTTTATCAGATTTTCAAGCAAACGTTTAAATGCATCAATTGTATGTGTGTGTGTGTGTACATTCCCAACGTCTATTATTATTATAAAGCAAAATTATTTCTATCAAAATTAGCAAGAAAAAAACATTTACCCACATCTACATCATAATATTCTTAGATGCATTATAAATTAAGTATAAACTACAGTAAAACCTCAATATAACAGACTAATTGGGGGGAAGGGGTGTCCGTTAAAGCCCAAAAGTCCGTTTTATAAAAATAGGTTTAAAATGAATTAAAAAACTTATTTTTTGAAAATACACCGTATTTGGATATAAATAGACACAAACAAAATTCTATTTAATTGCCTTCCTTCACTCGTCGTAAAGTGACGTTGCTGTTTGATATCGACGCGCTTGCTTTCAGTAATCCTGCTTTGAAAAAGAAATCAAGTTTTGTTTTGTTTATTTAAAAATTGTTTACATGCGGCGACACTTGATTTTAAGCATGTATAATATTAACAAAATCTTTTTAATTTTTTTTACATTTGACCCGATTTTTTGTACGATATATTCGAAGTCCAATATAACATCTTTTACTGTATTTTTATACTTCTTAAACTTTTTATTGTTTATTTTTGGTTTACATTTTACTAACATATATAATTAAAAATCCGGCTAAAACAAAATCTTACAAATATTGGCAGGATACAAAATCTGGCGACATCACTACTTATAACACTTACTTATAATCGAGTGGTGGTTTAAAATCAGGATTGATGCTTTGCATTTTCAAAACCAAGTTATGTCTATCTTCTTCTAAACGCCTGCGCGTTCTGAATTCCCGTGTGTTCAACCGTTTGCCATCACTGCTGTAAATTGGTTCAGGTGAAGGTGATCTGAACAAAAAAAACAAAACAACAACATTAATTTCAATACAATATTCCTACATCTCACAGTATATCTGCTACAGATATACATGGAGAATGCAAGATATAAAATGATTTTTATATATAAACGATATGTAATATTTCAGTCTGTAATAATTTATTAAAATGAGGTGGTAGGAAACAATAAATTACTAAAAACATAATTTATTGTTTCTGTGATTCTTGATAGACCTGTATAAAACTAAAAATGATTAATTTTCCCTACAAGAAAATTATTATTAGCTGTAAAAAATTAATTATTTTATGAATATATGTATAAGGAAATAATAAATAGGCTACAAAGGTATAAATAATAAATCTAATGAGGAGTAAGTTAATATTCTTGAATGAATAATTAATTAATAATAAAGATAATATATTTATTTATTATTAACAATTAAACATCCTATGATAAATTTTGCAATGGTTGTTACATATTGATTGGGTATGTAATTTGAAATTTAGAGTGTGCATAAAATGCAATGAGGTCTACTTCTCTGATAATTTATCTATGTAGTAAAACCCATTGTATCTATCATATTGTAAATCCTTTTTTATATTATTAAATGTTAAAAGAAAAAAAATATTAGACTGTTTTTATCGTTGCCAAACCACAGTTGAAGATCAGGTGGACGGCAGTAGTAAGTGATCGTGATCTGGGATGTTTAGACTGCACCTTTCTTCCGGATTGGCTGGTATTCCAAGATCGCCGGAACGTAGCTTACGACTGACTTCTTCGATCTGCAGTTGAACTGTAATAAAGCGGGTTAGAGAAGGGCAAAAGCCCAACAGTTAGAAAAGTTTGTTAAATTAAATAATAATAATAAATAATGTAAATAATAACAATGAAAACTAAAATTGCAGTTTGCATGAACAATTTTAATTTCTGCATGTTATTCACCGTATATATCTAGAAAAAATCGGATTATCATAAAAACAAAAACAGGAATAATTTTTAATGACATACTTACAATTTGCAGGCCTTAACTTTATATTTGAATATACATAACCTGTTATTTGTAAAGTTTATTAAAAACATTTTTGATTTACTCATTACTTACCACAATCTATTATTTTCTAATATCAATATTTTCAAATTTCTAAACATAAAAAGAAATAAAAATAACAAAGTAGATCACTTACGTAGATATGCCTGCTCCTGATCCTTGTTCAGGTTGCTAGGCAAGATTGTTGGCATTCCAGGTATAAAGATCTTTTCGTGTTCACTGCCTCCCCACCGGGAGCGCTTTCTTCTTAACCTTGCTGCCTCTTCAAGTTCTATAATAAAATAAATGGTAAAAATATTATTAAAATTGAATTTCAAAATTTATAAATAATCCATTAAAATATAATTTCTGGCTTTATTTTAAGATAAGAGGTGATTGTTTTACTGTCATAGACAGAACAACATAGTTTACTTATGATATATCAAGATTATGTATTAAAAGTTTAAAAAAGCACAGCATAAGGCTAGCAGTGTTTGCCCAACTTCTGCAGTAAATCAAAAACGTTATAAGTAAAAAAACCAGTTACGATTAACGAGATGAATAGCGTAAATCTTGTATATAAAAATTGCTATCGTTAATAAAAAGTGTTTTAAAAGTGACGTAAAAACAAATATTTGATAAAAGAATGTAAAGTAACAATTTGCATTATAATTTACCTGCTGGAGTCATATTCTCCTCACTCTTTTGTGTAACCAAAGAGGCAAAGTTGCGTGTTGCGGCAATAGTTGCCAAAGTTTCTGCCAGTAATTTTTCGCCATCAGGTTCTGGGCTCTTCTCTTTACTCCTGTTTCTACCACGGCTTCTGCTTCGACTACGACGATCTCTTTCGCGTCTGTCATTATCACGATCACGATCCCTATCACGATCACGATCTCTATCCCTATCCCTATGTCTATCGCGGCCCCTATCACGATCCCTGTCTCTTTCGCGATCCCTGTCCCTGCTACGACGTTTATCACGCCTATCGCGATCACGGTCTCGATCTTTATCCCGATATTTATCTTTATCTCTATCGCGACTGCGATCTCGATGTCTCGAAGAGCCCATCTTACGCAGAAATATTAAATTAGCACAGTAAAAATACAATGAATAGTCACTTTAGTAAAAAGTCGAAACATACGGCAGCCATCTTATAACGCTGCGAAGACCGGACAATAAATGACAGTTCGATATAGTGTGAAAATAGATACAATATACATGGTTGCAATGTTATAAAGGACCTACACATATTTATATCATACAATATACGGGGTGTCGTTTTATGCAAAACATTTTTTATAATAGCACGTTAGACCAAAAGTTACCTTCACCTTGGTAATAACGCAAGATTAGCAGCACGAAGTTTGCACATAAACACAAACTAGTGACAGTGATAAATAATATCACGAGTGACAGTGACAATATGGAGAGACCAAACTGCACAGCTTTATATGAAAAGTGTATTTCAATGTTTCGATCTAGATGGTGTCCGTGTCAGGCATAACACAAAAAGCCTAACAGCTAAAAGCTGTTACGGTTCATTTGATCAAAAATGCAAGATTTATTTATTTTTTAATTTTTAATACATGCAACTTATGTCTCACGTTAATCTCGGGTTGCCGATATAAGCGAAAATCCTCGTGTATGCAGATTCGGGATTAGTTTTGGTGAATTAATAGTATTAATATTAAAATTTATTTATATAGTAAGAGAGAATTAGCAACATTTAGTTTGGTGAAATTGTAGCATGCGCAAATATTTTTTATATTTTAGTTGCGATTTGATACAAGTGTAGAGATCGCACGCTCACGAACACGCTCACTTGCTCGCTCACTCACTCACTCACTGGCTCACTTTTTGAAGCACTCCCCCGGTTCGTGCCCCAAAAAGTTACCGCGCTGTAAAATAAAACCGCATTTGAATTTAAATAACTATTGTTATTAATTTATATTTATTTCTTTCAACATACTGTACGTGCAGTATATTTAATTTAATGAGTAAGATAGAAAGAGGGTGTCTTTGTATACAGCGCGTTCTTTTTAACAACCCCGATTGTTTTTAAAAAAGGGAGATCGGGCTCTAATTTTATACAATTCAGTAAAGCTAGTTAGTTAATTATTTAAAGGTGACTTTTCATACTTAACGTAATTGATTATTGTGACCCATCCATCCACCCACCCAGCTCTATATATTAATCAAAGAATTTTACATGTTTGTTTATATTATTTTTTTAAGTGGAACGATTAGATTGAGTGCAGGACCTCAGACAACAAACATTATTAATCAGAGTAAATTTAGATTCATAGTTGCGTCAGATCATCAGATGTTGTTACTTTTCATTTTCAATTTTAAAAAAAATTTACTTTTTTAAATGAAAAATTTTAATTAAAGTGTGGATTCAAAAAAGCAAAGAAGATGCTAAAAATGCAATAAATTGAGGAAATAGGGTAAGAATACAGGCTGCGAGCAAATGGAAATGAGTTACACTGGGGACGAGTGCACTGTATGCATTGGCTTGTGTATTCGTAGGGCAAACTGTAATAAGTGGCAAGGTAGTTGTGCATAAATAAGACAGGTAAAAATAATGTAAGTGCATTGAAAATTATCAAAAAGTTTGCTTGAAAAATTTGGATGCCTAGAAACTGCATGTATTTATTTTGATTGTATTTCCATCAAAGAGCTTGCAAAGTCTCGAGTTTACTTTAACAATAAAATTACAATTATAATAAATGAATGTTGTTTCATAAAAGCAAACATATTTTGAATGCAAACTTTTTTAGATAATTTTCATTGCACGAAATATATTTAGTAGACTATTTCTCCAGATTTGCGCAATTAGGTTTGATAAAATTTGTATATCAAATTTGTAAAAAATAATGGCGTGCATCTGACACTGACAAATATTGATTAATTAATTTGTCAAGTTCGATTTCTTTATATTGATTGCGGTAATTAGTGTCAGTGCACTTATCTCTGCAATTCTTGCATATGATCAACTTTTACTGTAATTCTTGCACAAGTGCAATTTTCAGTGTAAGTATAATCTGATTTGTCAAAAATTCAAAAATGACTTGTTATGATTGGTTTGTAATTATAGGTTGAAATAGT
This sequence comes from Tachinus sp. AB-2021, assembly GCA_030264575.1. NCBI lineage: Eukaryota > Metazoa > Arthropoda > Insecta > Coleoptera > Staphylinidae > Tachinus > Tachinus sp. AB-2021. The sequence continues at coordinate 6,945 of JARJEC010026763.1, forward strand.
CAGTATAATTATATTATAATAAAATGAAAGGTTTTACTTCTACTGTGTGTTCCAAACGCACTCACTTTTTTTTATGAAATACTGCTTTTTGTTAAATATTTCATTTTATTAAATAAAATTGGTAAAAAACACAAAATAATTTTGTTTGGTTTTTAGGTGCAAGTTCCCATCAGTAACATCCTGTATATTGTACCAACTTCATTCGGTTATATTTTTACTTGACTGGCAACACTGTAATTTTTAATAATTTATTATCAATTTACATATTGAACTATATTGATATTAATTTTATAATTTTAAAACAAAGATATATCTTGAATTTGTTTATACTTGCAAGAATAAATAATTGTATTTCAATCACATCTAATAAGATACAGAATCTCATAATTGTATGTACATATAAAATACCAATTAAAATTATTTCAATAATGGTAATTTTCAGAAAATGCATAAGAAAAGAGCTTTCATAACTGTTGGAACAACAAAATTTGAGAAATTGATTGAAACAGTTTCCAAAGATGAAATATTGAATAGGTTAGCCGCACTTGGATATACGGAAATAATGTTTCAAACTGGGTCAGGAACTCGCAAAGAAAAGAAACACCCTGCTATTAAACTATCTTATGCAAATTATTTTGATAATTTTGAGGAAGAGATAATGAAATCAGATCTGATTATTAGTCACGCTGGTGCTGGAACCTGTTTAGAAGTTTTGAAATTGGGCAAACCATTAATAGTCGTTATTAATGAGAATTTAATGGATAATCACCAAAACGAATTAGCAGAACAATTACAGAACGACGAATATTTATATTATTGCACTTGTAAAGATTTGTTAGAAACTTTGGGAAAAAATCTAAATTTGTTAAAAAGATATCATAGCCCAAATAGGTTTGGATTTAGTAATTATTTAAATAAATGTATGGGATTTGTTTAATAAAACTGTCTACAATTTTTATTTATATTTTCATATAAAAAACCAAAATATACACAGCTGAAAGTTTACATAATAAACAACAAAATGAAATAATTTAATGCTCGTTACATTTAGACAAGTTTCTTGGCTTCGAAGAAACTCTTAAGATGTTTCATTTGCCAAGCACCCATCATTAACAAAATTGCGGTTTGTGTAATTGACCACCATAATACTCTCGAGTTTGTGCTTTCACTTGTTTGACGAAACCTCTCCTCTCGGTACTGAAATGAATACAAATTTAATTTAATTTCTTTTTGTTTTCATATATAATTACCCTTTGATAATTTTGTTCCTTTGTAATTTGTTCAACTTGATCTAAAAGTTGTCTAATTCTTAATTGTAGTTCCGATAATTTTTCCTTTTGTACAACATCTCCATAGTTAACGGCATGTTCGCCAACTTGAATATCAAGATGCACACGCAATTGTGATCCACTAAACCAAGCTGTACTATTCGAGTACATACAAATAACATGTTCACCAGGCGTGTGAGATGTAAATGAGATGCGACCCTCGGAACTATATATACGTGAAAGAATCATCTTATCATCGGGATCTCTAACTTCTACGTGCATACCAATACCAGGCGATGAAGGCATAAATCCACCACTTCTTGGATCATATAATTCTACTTTGTAATTAACTAAAAATAAAATAATACTTTATATTTTGTTTTAATTTAAAAAATGAGTTTACCTATAACATTTGTTTCATCAGGTATTTCTTCGATAAAACATTTTCTCTCAGTCTCTCCTATGTGAAAATAAAGGCCATTTCCAAATTTTATTAATGATATCAAGAATACTAAACAAAATAAACTTGATTTTTCCATGTTACATATATAATATTTTTGCAAATAATCACCGACACGTCACAGGTTATTTTTGCCTATTGTCAAAAACCGGGTTTGCCACTACAGAAACTTAAAAAGAAAGCATCAAGTGCGTGTGTTACTCAGTTTAGCCAAGCCAACAGCATAAAGAAGTACCAGATAATGTGTAAAACTTTCATCAACCTAATGAACAGCTATGCATTGCGGGTAGCCGCTTATCGAGCTTGGAAAATTTGTCGGCCTGAGTTTAACAAGCCATGGAGGGGAAGGTTTCCCCATCATTCTACAAATGAACGTCAATGTCCATATGGACATTATGAACTCACAATTTACATCCAATTTACGTCAAACAAAGTATTCGTTGAACATAAATATTAATTAATAAATTTAGCTCAGTTTATAGCATATTTATTACTTTTTACTATTGGTAACAAAATAATTAAAAAAAAAGGTCTTGCTATTATAAAATGACTTGAGTGAGATTCATTTCATGCAGAATGTCGGGAAATTCACAAATATATAATGGAATATATAGGAATGTTTGGAAAACTATGTAATATTTATCTAAAACCACTTGTGTTTTCATATAAACTACAATTATTTTTAAAGAGGGGTGCGCCATTTTAACATATCAATACATATTGTATAAAGCAGATCAGATAATGATGCTGGTTAATGGCTAAAAAGCCAAACTCAAAAATTAATTAAAAAAAGGTCAGATATCAATTTTTAATTTTTCACGTTGAAAACTGACCGAGTTGCTTCCATAATGCGATTAGCACGTTATTTTATAAAGTATTTGTATTTGTTGGGTTTTATCTAACTGGCCATCAACCTCGAGGTCCTTCATCGTGTTTATGTATGTGTATGTGTTGAGTTAAGGCTTGTTACTCTAGAAATTTGCCTCAGATATCCAGAGCGCCACTAATTGTTTCCCAATGGTACCGGTAGGTGGGATTAAGCAATCATCTACCCAAGTGCCTATTTTATAAATTATACTATATTAGAAAATTTGACCCAAATTATTTTATGCATAATGTCGTGTAATTCACAAATATGTAATGCACTATAATGGAATGTTGGGAAACAATGCCATATTTTACTAAAACCGCTTAAAATAAACCTTTTATACCTTTAATATTGCAATTTTATTTTATTATTATTGTGGAATAACTCAGAAAATTAATAATATGAACAAAATTATTAATTAATATTTATATTCAACAAAACTTAAAATATATGTCTTCAAACTTGATGTATTGTTTATTATGAACGGTTATAGAGTGGTGGAGGAATCTTCCACTCCATGGCGTGCTAACTTGGCGTTGTAAACTCGCAAAGGGTTAGTATTTTTCAATATACTTTCACTAATAATAAATCAAACATAAATATCAAATTTGAGAAAAATATCTCTAAAATTGACATTGAGTTATTAAAGAAATGGAAGTTAGCACGTGGTTAGCACGCTCTTTATCCATACCAGTAAACTACTCTTCCCGAGATATGTTTAAAGGTCTTTTGTGCCATTTATAAAAAAAATGTTTTAAAGTTCCAAATATCTATAGCTAGATATCAGATGCGCAGGGCGGGCAAATTGGGCTAAACCACTTTAAAGTTTCATAAAACTACCCTTATTTTTGCTATTTTTAAATATACGATCAATTATATTTAATAAAATATTTTTAAAATTGTTTGTTCTTTTGCAAACTTAGTATTACATTTAATTTTTTATCTGTTATTTTATGCTATTTACATTTTACGTTGTTACTACAATTAAAATTTTGATTTATTTTGTGTTTTCTTGGATGTAAAACTGAAGTGTAGTGGAACAAACGGAAACAAATTATTATGAATGTTTTTATGGCTATGATCGTTTTAAGCATGTAGTAGGGAGGCCACAATGTTAAATGTTTGTATTTTTTGATTTTCTAGCAAAATATGCAAGCAAAATGTTTTCTAATATCTACTTTACTTTATTTTTATTACACCAAATCATAAATACAAGTTCAAGAAGGCATCGATCTAAGCACGTGTATGAAATTCCGACATGAACCGCGTAGCGATGAGTGGAGGAACAAACAAGTGCTGGGAGAGCTTTCTGGACGAGTGTTTTATACTATTTTTCTATTTTGCGTTTTTCCTTTAATTTTCCTTTTTACAAAAAAGAAATAAAATTTTGAAGTTTAATAATTTTGTTATAGTTGGGTACAATGATTTAGTATTATTTAAGAAAACCGTTAAAAATTCAATTTGAATTGTCATTATTTTTTTATGAAAATGAGTTTTGATAATTTTTCATTTACTTTGTCCAAAATTGGAGCAAGAGCGGCTAAATTATTGGTAAAATCAATTTTAGATATATTATGATGCAATTGCTTTTACCATTGGATTTAGTTTGTGTAAACTATTTGCCGCACCCGCCCGCACAGCAATTTTGTTATTGATCAAAATGTTGGATATTAACCACTTTATTATACTTATTTTATTATACTAACTTAACTAACCAAGTAAAGCATTTAAAATTCTCAGTAACGCACCCAAACGGATGCTTTATTTGGTCTAGTAACGACGCAAATTAAAAATAGTATATTAAAATACGAGTTACAGAAAGCATCGATTCAAGCACGTGTTTGAAATTCCTACACGAGGCGCGTAGCGGTGAGTGGAGTAACAAACAAGTGCTGAGAGAGCTTTCTGAATAAGTATTTTATACTATATTTTCTATTTTGCGCTTCTTGATTCATTTTTACAAAAAAGAAATAATATGAGCAAGTGTGGCCAAATTAAAGTTATAAAATCAATTTAAAATATATTATAATGCAATTGCTTTAGTTTGTGAAACCACTCGCCGCACCCGCCCGCACAGCTTTTTTGTTATCAAAATGTTGGATATTAACCCCCCTTTTTATTATTTTTTAACTGACAAAATAAATACATACCTATGCCTAGTCCAAAATTCAAATCCAAAATTCTCAGTAATGAATCCAAACGAATGCTTTACTAGTAACAACGCAAATTAGAAAAAACAATTTTTTCATTAGCAAATTAGGCTTGTATTTGTTGATGGTTTAGTATGCAGTTTCCAGTATAATTTGTGTTTTGGACTGTAAACTTTTTTTTCAATGCAAAAATACTTTTTTCAAAACCGCATAATTGCTTCGAGATGTTTTATACATTGATATGGGGTTATGCATCTGAAACTGACAAATACTATCACTTTTCAATTTATCAAATTCGATTTGTTTACATTGATTGATCAATATAAAAAAGCAATTGCGCTGCTTAGCGCCAGTGAACTTGTTGCTGTAATTTTGGACCACATGCCGCCATTCTTACTGTAAGTTGAATCTGATTTGTCAATGTTTTAAATGGCTCGATGTGATATTGGTTTATAATTGGGAAATATTAAATACAATGTTTGTTTTTCAAGTACCTATGTTTCATTTGTTGCTATAAAATATCAACGTCCGGTTTTAAAACATTTTCCTTGGAGTTGATAAATGGCGTAATCAATTAATAACGCTCATAACAACTATATAAAGAAATTAAAACAAAACAAGTCGCTGAATGAAGCTAATAGCAAATATCTTTTTTTAAATATTATATGATATATGACATAATAGACCACCGGGGTTAGTGACAGATTTTTTGCAGTGATTTTACTCAGTATGCCTTTTGATAGGTATTGTGAACAGCACATTCTAATGATAATAAATGATAAATTAAGGTGTTATGGATGTGTTGGCCGATAAACGCCAGATAACTTTGTAAATCTTGCCAAAAGAAAATAAAATTTATTAGGTTTAGCCTTTGTTAGGCTTCATGAAATATGCTCCTGAAATCTTGAGGAGCTTAAAAATAAAATCAGAACAGCTTCTTTATTAATAACACCTACAATGCAGCAAAATGCAAAGGTAAACTTAATTAACAGAGCCCACAAATGTTCCGATCGATTGTAGTTGCCTGGACATTTTAAACATTTATTAGCGTGGCATATGAAAAGTGTTTTTGCGCAACGATAAAAAAGGACGCATAACACAAGAGAGTATGCTCAAAAAGTTTTGTTGCGTTGCGTTACGTTACGTTGCAGAGTTTGTCAGTGCGCGTTACCTATATAAGAACTAATGCAAATAATAAATTGCCGAGGACGCCGGAGCGGAACGGTGAGGACCGATGCCATACAGTGAACGATGCCCTTTAAGTGATGATGTTATGTCACGGTCACGGCACTGTTGCAGGGGCGTTGGGTGTATGTATGAACAGCATTAGAAATTTATATTATTAAGATATTAAGTGCTCCAATTTTTGAACGAAAAATAATTAATACTTTATAAAAATGCATTTTTTATTAATATTTATTTTACTTTTGTAAATCTAAGTTAACATACAAAATTGCGACTTGGCTTATTTAACTGACTTTCTATCTTTATTATTAAGAAAAATATACCCATACAAGCAACTCGATTTGAGATATCATAAATAATAAAATTATTATAGATCTTCCAGCGAACAAAAATATTTAGTACGCTGTGAATACGTAGTTTTTTCAATTGCTTACATTTTTCAAGATCATGTAAAATTTGCACAAAAATAACTCATTTATATTTACAAACTAATTGATTATATAATTATTTTTATTATTTTTTATTAATTTTATTTAGTTAATACTATTCTACGTTTATTCAATGACCTTGTCAATGTGAAATGAATTACGTAACTTTTTTTTGTTTAAGTGGAATTGAGTGGAATTCAACTATAATAAACAAATGAGTAATCTTTGCCATCTCTCGGCGTAGATTAAAATGATTATTATACAAACAACTTCCTGTGTTGCACTAACTGGTGGTCTTTTTAATTTGACAATGAAATAAATATCCAACCGCAGATCCAACCAACCGGCAACGTGAAATAGTTTTATATTTACGTTCTTCAAGTATACATTTGTTGTATTGTGTTTATCAATAATGATATTTTTATTAAGTTTATTTATATTTTCGGCTTTGTTTTATTTATATGTTATAAAGCCACATAATTATTGGAGAAATAAAAATGTGAAATATGACAAACCGATGGTTTTTTTCGGAAGTATGTGGGATTTTGTGTCGCAGCGTATGGCATTTTATTTAAAGGTTGATCAAATTTATATTCAGCATGAAGGTGAAAGGTTTGTATTTACATTTTATAATTTTCTTAATTTATTTCTTGTAATATCTAGTTTTTAAATAGTATCATTATTTCTCCATAATTTTAATGTTATTATAAATTTTATTGTAGATATTGTGGAATGTATCAATTTTTAAAACCGGTATTGTTCATAAGGGATCCCGAATTAATTAAAACCATTTCAATTAAAGAATTCGATTCTTTTGCCAATCATGATATATTTGGCGATGACGACATTGATCCATTATGGACTAAAAATTTATTCTCAAGCACAGGTAATATACAACAAAGATTTTATTCTATTAATAAAAACATACCAACAAATTGGGATTCATTTTATTATTGTAAGTTTGTTTCATTGTCACATTTTGGTTAAACTAATGCACGTTTTCAATTACTTGTATCCATAAAAAATGTGTAATGCATTACTATATTTGTTTATTATTATAACGTATTGATTGATTGAAACGTAAATTTTGTGTAATGTGTTTACTGGGTATAATTCATATCTATATATAAAAAGAAATTAATTACTAAATGTAACTAGGTATTAATCAGTGATATTTTTAATATAAATTTATTTTTACCGTAGCATTGATAAAGAAAAAAGCTATTATGTAATAATTGCCGTATACGCTACTAAAAAACACAAAATACCATTTAATAAAATTAATTAATCTATTTTTGCACTTACTTTTATCAACAAGTTTTTAATTATTAATATTGAACTTATGTTAACCTTGAATATTATGATGTATATCAACTGTTATTAAGATTGACCTTTGTGTCTATTCATCATTTAATTATGTGAATTATTTTCTTACACATGGTAGTACTTACAACAAATTTTATCCGTCTCGTTGAAATTTTATTTGTAAATAAAATAGCTATTACATAAAAAATATTAAAACGTACTATTACGCAACAAAAAAGTGTAAATACAAAAGTTAGGATTATTTCCGGTATAATCGGAATTTGCAATAATAAATGGGGTTATTTAAGATTTCAAGTCCCCTTCCCCACTTGCGGGCAGCTTTTTATCTTAAGATAACACTTTATTTCAGATTCTAATTCTACTGGAAAAAATATGTAAATTTTGTGAATATAACAATTTTCTTGTTGCGTGATAGTTGGCCTAACCGTGTCGTTTTTTTTTATCGATTACACATACATATACAATTTATTGAGCAAACAACTGTTATATACAAAAGTAATTTATTTTTTCCGCAGAATTCAAATCTACAATAAAAATATGAAGTTCATATTTAAGATTTTAAAGTTGCCCCTAGCCTCTAGCCCAGGGGAAGTAGAGGTGATGTTTTCTAAAATGCATACTTTTTTAGATCAAAATTTGTAACGCTTTATGTGGTCTACACTCTATATTAATTTAAGAAAAATATTATTTCAGACTGCATATCTAAATCTTTTATTGCTTTTAATAAGAATGTGCGTAGCTAAATTAAAAAATTACTGACATAAAGACCTTACAAAAGCGGTACCATAAAGTGGGTCAAAAATTGGAGAGCAGTGACAAACAGGTATACAGTACATAGGATATATAAAGATGTCCCTCTTTAAATTAAAAATTTTTCTTCTGAAATTTTGCTCTGACTTTCTGAGATATCCAATGTCCATAGAAACATCCCGGATGTATACCTACTCGGTAATGCTTCGGTTATGCTTTGGTTCTGTTTCAGAGTAAAATTAAAAATTCAACGTTGATTAAATGTATAGTATTTGTATAATTAACCAACTTTAATTTTTAAACCATTCTTTGTATTATTTGTCTCTACATTTGTCTATACTGACATAGTTCCGACCCTTTCTTGTTTGGTTAGGGAGCTTGCCTTTTGCCCTCTCTCCCAACTTCCAGACTCTTGATTAATTAACTAATTCTGCTAACTTATATTAAAAATATACTAATAGTATGAGAAGTTTAGAGTACGTTTGTAGACTTAACCAGCGATGGCTGAATAACAGGAATAATACTTTATATATAGGGTGTATATTTTTGTAGAGAAACGCAACTTCTTACAACTTCAAAAAATATTTATAACCAAAGCCTGCTTGAATAAATTTTAGGTAGTATTTCCGGTTCTTTGCCGCTAGGGAGCGCAACTGCATTCAACTTTATAATTTTAAATAGAACCTTAGGTCATATGTAGTATCGTTGGATAGGTAACTGAAAAAAAAAACAACTTATACATAAAATAAATTATATAAAATTGCGTTAATATAAATTTTATTTTGCTAAAAATAAAATTTACAAATTGTCATAAAATATTCATTTCTTTTTCAAAACGATTTATTCCAGTAATAAAGATAGTGTTCCACCGCTTTTATTTTTAATTTATATCAATAACAATTAAAATTTTGAACGTAGCTAGGATTTCCAGATTTTGACGTTGCAATCAGCTACCTTGGAAACTTTTAGTTTTGATAAGGTTTTCTCGAGCTAATTTTGTCTACTTGTATGATTTTTTAATTTTAAACTGCAATAAATGATAAATCATATAAATTAGTTTAAGTAAACTTTATCAAAACGAAAAGTTTCCGAGATGATAAGAATGATAAGGACGGAAAATATTGCAGTAGTATCATAACTTAAGGCTAATGATTAAATTCAACTAAAATAAAATAAAAGTATCTTTCAGATTGTAGACATTGATATATTTTTTTTTAAATGTAACAAGTGGACAAAAATTAATAAACAAACATTAAATTCCAAACAACACATACCGATTGTTTACGTAAATGCCGTACGTAGTAGCGCTAGCGTTCGGCTCGAGTCGGCCTAGAGGGGAGACCGATGGACGGATCCATTCCATTTGCAAGTCGCGACCTATTTGAATGTTGCAAAAACATCGCAATAAATTGATGGGATTATTGTTAAAAACTATCAACTTATTTAAGGAAATAATAAACAGTAAGTCCTTATAAAATGTTCAAAAATAAAATGATTCTCTAAACTAAAATTAAAAATCTAATTGTTTCCTCCAGAGTGCACGTCATTGTGCGAATTTGTTATTGTTATTTTTAAACGTTTACTTTTAAATATTAGCAAGTTGTTGTTTCCTTCAATAACGCGCCGCAGTCTCCATGCGTACAATGGGACCGGCCAGTGATCCGGCTTTTCGGTCCTCTCCGTCAGCTGAGTCGAGCCCAATGCTTGGGCTATGTACGACATTTACATGAACAATTAGTATGTATAATCTTGATTTTTTTGGAATCTAGGTTTGGAAAAGGAATCTAGTAAAATAATGTAGGTACCTTACGTCAACAGTCACTTTAATATTTCTATTGTCAAAGGTAATACAAGTGTATTGATGATTATCAAATTAAATTAATTATTATATAAAGTTATGTTGTTTGGATGCGTTTACGTTGAAGTGACTATAAGCGATAAAAACGACAATAAAAGTATAGCTTTGCAGCAGATTAATTCACAGAGGTCGTAAGTCCAATATGGTCAAAAATAAGAATAAAGCTATTGTTTGCCGATATTGTCGTAAAAACAAAAAATTGCAGGTGTAAAAGTACAGAATTTGTAGTAAGTCTTCATTAATATAAGAATTATATTTAATAGAACGTCGTCAAAAATTAATGATTTGTGACTTACGACTTTTGAGAATTAAGCAGAATTAAGTCGACAGAAGGCTGAAAACAAATATTGACTTGGAAAAATCTGACTATAACTATTCAATAGTAATATATTAAGTGCATTGAAAATTATCAAAAGTTTGCTTGAATATATAGCTGCCTAGAAACTGCACTAATTTATTTTGATTGTAATTTGATCAAACGTGTAAATATGTACGTAGAAAATCAAATTACTATCAAAATAAATTAATGAGGTTTCTTAAAAGCAACCATATTTTAAATGCAAACTTTTTTACATAATTTTTATTGCAGAAAATTTATTTAGTATTACTATTTTCCGAGATTTGTTGCAATAGATTTGTTAAAAATATTGAATAATGATTAATAATAATATTCTGCAAGTTCCATGATAATGTTTTGCATAGATGTGAGCAAAAATGGCAAAACGAAGAATCTATCGAATAAATTAATATTTATAAAAAAGAAACTCCAATAGATTATATCAATTTTTGTTTATAGTAACGTGTTTCAGAAAATTTTAAACAACGCCGCAAAGAAAATTGTTTTAATTTCACAATTGAAATTCTAGAACAACTCTTAAATAAAATTATGTTTTAAGTTGCTGTTTAAGGACATCGCACATTTCAACAACACAACAATCTATAATAAATTGCCGAAAGCCTCGTAGCGCAGCGCATCGCCGCTGATCTGCCAGATGTGCGATGCCCTTTATATTTTATGTTCTACCATGGAGATGTTAAAAAGACTTAATATTAAATCAACAATAAAAAATAATGACATTTATTTTACATAATATATTGGTTTTGAAATTAGGTGAACAATGGCATTTTATGCGATCTGTCCTATCGCCATCATTTACAAGCAGCAAATTGAAAATGATGTTTTCCTTGATAACCGATTGCGCGGAACAAACCGCTAAACATTTTTTGGAAAATAAAGATGAAGTTTTAACATTGGAAATGAAAGACCTATATTCTCGTGTCTCAAATGATATTATTGCAACTTGTGCTATGGGTGTCAATTGCAACTCAATTGCGATGCCCGACAACGATGTTTATAAACATTCACTGGCAATGGCGGATTTTAAAGGCTTAAACGTATTACGAGTATTAGGATATAGTATTAGTCCTTTATTAATGAAGGTAATTTTCTATAAAGTATATTTTATTTTAGAGTAACAAATAAGACCCTCAGACACAAAGTACATAAAGTCAAAAGACTTTTGTTTTATTTTAAGAAAAATCAAGTTAAAATTAATTCTAATTCTTAATTAATAATAAAACATATAGGGCGAGTCTGCACGATCCTTTGTTAATTTCTTTAATATAAGTTAAACAAATCTAGAAAATTATGATTGAATTGAAACTTTTATAGCGATATGTGAATTCGAAAAATAGCGGTTTAAGATGAAACAATTTATTTTATTTGTTCATTTATTCACTTGCGGATTATACCATTAGCAATGCGTTTCGTATGCGTAAGAATTTTACCATAAAAATAACTAATGTGCAATATACTACCTTAAATTAGTTTGCACCATATTAAATTATATTAAAAAATTTTATAAAAAATATCACATATAAGTAATTTATAACGGGTGACTTACGGCATAGGGAAGGCTGCTTTTTTTGTTATTTATGAATCTAAGGAATAAAATGTATACGGGTTATTATGCGTAAAATGCCGTATGTTGTGATATTTGTGAGGTTGGTATCATTTCCGGGTAAAAAAATTAAAAATTCAAAAGATGGAAATTTTAAATGAAACAATATACTTTTTTTGTTATTTTGAATTAATTTAATAATTTGAACACAAAAACGTATCAATCGTCTATTTTTATCGTCTTTTTTGTTTTTGTAACTTAGGTGATTATAAATTTAAAGTTAAACTTATTTATGTAATAAACGTATGACAAAATGCAATAAAATAAAAATAAAATTAAAATATTAGAATTTTAATATTTAAGAAATAATTATAGTAAAATAGTAGAGAAGTTCTATAAATAGACCATATATTCCATAACATTATAATTTTTCATGCACCGGAAAAAATTAAATACAAGTGAGGCTCTCAGGCAAACATTTTCTTATATCGTTTTCTTAATAACTCTTAAATTTTTTCAAATTATAAGAAAATTCGATTTTTTTTTGTGTTGCAACAACAAGATAATTTTGTGTTAAATAAAGTAGTAAATAAAATTTACAGAAAAAAAAAACAAAAAATTTTGGCGTGTTTTAAAATTTAAGAACAAAAGCTTATTTAGCGTTTGTTGCTTCTATCAAGAAAACTTTTTAAATGCAGCCAAAGAGAAAGCTTGTTTCAACCGTAGTAGTTTTATATTGTTATGGATGTGGTCTCGGATTCGGTTCCGGTCCTGTTCCGGATTTTATTTTTTGTGGTGGATCCGATATCCGGTTCCGGCCAAAAAGTGAATCCGGTGGTATCACTGGTTAAAATAGTTAAAAATTGATAAAAAAAATTTAAAAAAACAATTTACGTACATCTTCCATAAATACTGTTTTTTATTGGGTCTAATAATTATTATGTCCGATTATAACAAATTTCAAAAAACCGACAAAAATGTTAGTTATAAATGAAGTTCGTTATAAGTGGTACATTATAAGCGGTTTGTTTGTAATTTCAGATTAGTACATTAAATAAACGAGAGTTAATTATAAACGGGTTTGTAATAAGAGGACATTTTTTATTTGATTGTATTTATTTTTACGTATCGCTCTATATAGGAAAAAGTATTGGTTTCATACCAAAAAGTGTTTTGTAGTTTTTGGTCAAAAACTCGTTTTTTTAAATGGAACCTCATGGGGTAACTGTAACTATGCGACATAAATATATTTTTGAACGCATACCAAACACTTTTACATTTTATCATCTTTTAACTATTTGATCCGATTCATAGCCACAGAAAAACAGTGATTTTTTTGTTGTCGTGGTGATAAAAATTGACAATACATTGAAATTGTCAGAATAATTCAAAATAACAAAAGAAAAGTATATGGTTATGTTTTAAATTTGCAATATATTGTGGTTTCCGGAATAATGGAAAGTGAAAGCGACTTCACAAATACCAGATAAATGGCATTTTTATATTTTTAATTTGTCTAGCTTAATAAATTTTTAAATAAAACTGCTTTTCCTATAGCTTTTTTATCACCACGTATAGGAGCGTTGAGGACAACGAAAAAAGTTTTTGGTAATTTATCATTTTTATACGATTTATTAAAATTTAAAAAAATAACAAATAATGCTTAAAATTTTAATTTTATTTTTAATTTACTATTTGATAACAGAAGTAACTGTTTTTCTTGTAAGATAATATTTATTTACAGCATCAAACCTATTTTGATTAAAATATTTATTGTTTGCTATTATAAAAGAAAACTATCGCAAACATCATAAATAGAGCAGAGTAATAATATAACAATTAAATTAACGGTTGTTCTGACATCGAACTCTTCGTAAGACATTAGGTCCAAGACTCTATGCCGAATACAGATATTTTAGATTTTGCCCGCAGGACGGGCTAGTAACATTATATTCATTATATGAGTACTAGAAATGTTATTGTCGAACATTACCGACAATTTTGTGATTCTAATTTATACTTATTTTTAGTTTGCTTTGGCCATGTTGTCAAGTAATAAATATTATTGATTAATATAAGATTTTAGAGTTCTAATCATTGATAAATTTATCAGTCAGATTATAACCTTATTTATTCAAATTTTATCTCATACATTATTATATTTATAATAAATCAATAACATCTTAAAAATATTCCAAATGTTTTACGGACTATTATATAAATATGACTTAAAAACTGATTTATTTCATTTATTTTATAGCCGCTTTCAAATATTACAAGATAAATGCTATTTTAATTATCGAGTAAAGTTAATTAATCTTTAAAACAATCTTTTTAGACCTATAATAAAGAAATTAACCAAGGGGACGTAACTAAACACACCCAGTGAAATTACTTTTAAATAAAATAAAAGAAATTTTAAGTTATACTTTAGCTTTGCCCATGTTTAATATAAAAATGTATTCTGTATAATGATTTTTTTTTTAGATTTTCAATATAAAAATATTTCCGACACGGTCTAGTAATTTTTTTAGAAAAGTAATAAAAGACACAGTGCACCTACGTACTGAAAAGAACATAGTAAGACCTGATATGATACATTTAATGTTAAAAGCTCGAGATGAATTAAAACAAGATTTGTCTTTAAATGATAATATAAAAAACAATAAAACTAAGAAGAATTTCCAAATTACAGAAGAAGATATGACTGCGCAGGCATTAATTTTTCTTCTTGGTGGATTAGAAACTGCATCTACTTTATTATCATTTTTGTCATACGAGCTTGCTTTAAATAAAGATATCCAGGATAGATTATTTAAAGAAATAAAAACCACCAGTAATCAATCTAACGGCAAACCAAGTTATGATGAACTAATGGGAATGAAATATTTTGATTTGGTTGTTACGGAAGCCTTAAGAAAATGGCCCACAATGACTATAGTAAGCAGAACTTGCACTAAAGATTTTGTAGTGCCACCAACTTCCTCTCAAGAAAGACCCTTATTTATTAAAAAGGGCGATGCACTTTGGTATTCAATATACAGTATACATAGAGATGTAAAATATTTTTCAGAACCTGAGCGTTTTGATCCCGAACGTTTCAATGATGAGAATAAGGATAAAATTTTACCCAATACCTTTGTACCTTTTGGAATTGGGCCTAGAAATTGCATAGGTAAGAATGGAATAATTGTTTTCATGAAATAAAATTGATTGCATTTATTTTAGGTGCCCGTTTTACTTTATTAAAAATTAAAGCTATTTTGTTTAATTTATTGAAAGAGTTTGAATTTGTTCCGGTTGAAAAAACTGAAATTCCTGTTAAAATTAGCAATCAAGATTTCCACATTGCTGCTGCTGGTGGAATGTGGTTAGGATTTAAAAAACGAAATTAGCAGATTCAGGAAAAAAACAAAATAACTTTCTTGTAGGAAGAATATATAGATTTCAAAATATATGAAAATTCTGACTAGTACTCTAATCAATTAAACTGTTGCTTAAATTGTTTTTAAATTTATTTATAACAATATTTTTATATATATTTATTGTTTGTATTTCTAATAAAAAGTAAATGTTATTTTTTTATTATTTACATATATATATATATATATGTTTGTCCCGTTTTCAAATTAATTTATATGGCTATTAAAAATATTGTTGGTCGCTAAACAATAAGCTGTAAATTTATATTATAAATTATTTTACGTCAAGAGTAATGTCATTGCTATTTTGATCATTGTAAATTATGTCAAAATTCGGAACTTTATCACGGAATTAATTTAGATTTTCTGAGTATTTTTAAGAAGTGATAACGATAAAATGTTTGTTCTTCAACACTCGTATTAATTCGAGGTTAATAATTTCAATTATTAATCACTTCCATTAATGAGCTTGTTGATTAAATAACTATTTCTGCTGCCGTTTATTAAACGGACTATTTAATGTATTGATAGGAGATTGTTAATAGCCGACCCTGAATCATGCATGATCATTCAAAACATTGCTGGGTAAATGCGTCGCTAAGTAATTGGTTGCAGTAAATTTATATTATTAGGAATATTTACAATATTAAGTTGACAGATTAAGTTGGCAAATTACGTCCGCATTGTAATAAATCCAAAGATAAAATACATATTTAAAAAAATATATACAAACAAACAAACAAATTCAAAAATAAACAAAGAAAAATAGATAAATGCTATCAAATCAAAAACTATAAACAAAATTGAGTTTAGCAAAAATGTAACAAACAAATATATAAAAGTAATAAAATATAAAATATATAAAACATTAATATAAAAAATTGATGTAAACAAAAAATATACTAAAAATAAACAAACATTACGCAAAAACTAACTAAAAACAAAACATTAGACCAATATTTTAACAAAATAAATAAATCAAGAGGAACAAAACACGCAAAAAAGTAAATTAAACAAAATAATAATAAAAAATAATTTAAAAAAAACAAATAAATAAAAATAAAAAGTACAAATAAAGAAATGAATAAAATAACTGAAAAAAAAAACAAAAATAACGACTAACTATTTATATTTTTAATATCGACATTAATTTGAAATAAGATAATAAAATATTTGTTTAATATTGTTAAAATCATTTATGTAAAACCGTTTAATGTAAAAATATTTGAAACAGGCTGTATTTGCTATTTAATGTAAATATTTTGTTTCAAACATGCCAACAAAATTGATAAGGTTGATAAAATTGATAAAAATCTGTTAATTTTAATATGTTTATTGCTATTCAACTTAGTTTGTGAAATAATTGTTTAACACTTACAAAGCAATTATGTATAGTCATGGAACACATGCATATTTTCAATACTATTGAAAAGTCAAACAACATCAAATCTGAATGATTCTTTAAATATTCTTTTTTATTTACGTTGTTAAGATAAAAACTGATTAAAATTAATGCCAATCATGCTATCTATTTTATATGTACACACATATATATATTTATTTGCAATTCACTTTTGTCAGTTGTTTCAAATCGTTAATCATGATACTTATATTAAGTTTAATTGCAATATCGGCTTTATTCTATATCTATATTTTAAAACCGTATAAATATTGGGAAATAAGGGGTGTGAAACATGATAAGCCGGTTGTTTTTTTCGGGAGCATGTGGGATTTTTTGTTGCAGCGTATGGCTTACTTTGTGAAGGTGGATGAAATCTATAAAAAGCATGAGGGTGAAAGGTATTTTATAACTTTTAAATTTATTTATTTTTCTATTGCAAGAACCATTATCAGGTGTGAATAAGTTACAGAAATAATGACCCCCCCCCCCTCTAAAGCATTTTAATGTTTTTATCAATCCAAATGATCCAAATGTAATTGCAGTATTGTGCAGTATTCTTCAACATACTATGATTTTGGCAGCTTATTCGATGTGTTTCTTTTGGCTTTTCTAAATTTTATTTCAAATAATTTTTATTTTTATAGTTACTGCTAAGTTTGTAAATGGGGTTTTACATTGTCTTAAATATAGAAGTAACGGAAAGAAGTATAGTAGAACTTCTTGGCAACAGTTATTTATTCCAAAATATCGCATCTAAAAATAGAAAACTTAATAACCGCAGTAGGTAATTTACCGTTTATAGATGCTTTGAGAGTCAAGTGTATTTTATAGGATA
>JARJEC010026775.1:0-21162 GCA_030264575.1 Tachinus sp. AB-2021
AAGAAAAGTAAGAAATTAGACCTTTTGGAATCCATAGAAATTTTTAATTACAAAAAGAAAATTGATTAAAAACTTCTAAACGACCAGATTGATCATATGTACACCGTAATTAATTTAATCCCCCACTCAATCTCTCAATAATTACTTTGTTTACTTGCCAACCTTAAAATATTGTTAATCTCTAATCCTTTCTTAATGTTTGTTATAATGTATCCGCCCCCTTTTTAATTACGTGTTTTGTAATATTTACCTCATTTTTATTATATAAATAATGTTTTGTTTCTTTGTTAATTCACTCATGTAACGTCTGATGAAGACTGAGGTTCAGTCGAAACTGCAGTCACGGTGTGACTAAATAAATTGTGATAAAAAACATAGTAATTTATTTCAAATCCTATACAAGCAAGAAGTAATGGAAGAAATAGAAAAAGACAAATGGAAACAGCTAACAAAATCCTGAGAAAAAAAAACTAAGAGAAGAAGTCCATTATATATATATATATATATATATATATATATATATATATATATATATATATATTAAATATCTCGCAAAGAAAAAAAAACAATACTATTTCCAATGTGAGGTTGTTATTACAGAATTAAAGCCATCACGGAATAAGGAATATAAATGGAATTTGTAAAATATAAAACAAGCACAGAGGCCAACCAATTGAAGCAATGTACCAAAATGAATAAATTAATAAATAAAATCATAGCGAAAAGTAGCTTTCTGAAAATGTAAAAAAGCATTCCGAAAAAAAAAACCATATAACCAAAAAGAATCTCAAATTGGCAGAGATCAATCTCCCTCTTAAATAAAAATAACAGTAATCTATCAGAAAACCAATGGATCAGATCAGTTCCACCATACAAAATGATGATAAATAAACCTTCGAAAGAACAAAACAACAAAAACTATTGTGTATGTACATGCATATCATAATTATGGTTAATGTAAAACAATTCAACTCAGCTAACAAATGCAACAAAAAATAAATGCTTTAAAGTCGGAGCAAATTTTGAACTTAACGACAAATTATAGAAAGAAACATTGTGGCCCTCAAGAATTTCGATTTTAATATAAATAATAAATATAAAAAATCGGTGAATCAAGATTTTTTGTAGAAATAAATAATAAAATACCGGCAAATGCAAATCTTCAGTAAAACTAAATCGACAAAAAGTATGTGTAATAAATCAAAATATGCAATCTATTAGTACAAGTTTCAGGAACAACCAAACTGCAAATTAATTACAGTTTCCGAACACTCGCAAGATGAACAAGAATTAATACGCTACAAAATACCAAAATTTATATCAATTTCACATTATTGTAGGCAAAAGAATGTTCATAGAGGTGTAGCCATGTATTGTGCAGAGCACAGTTAAAACAGTTAAAAATCGAAGTGATATTGAAAAAATGTAAAACAAGCAACGATATACTGCCGCATGTGTCTATAGACCCCCAGATGAGGATTTATATCAATTTTTAAATAAGTTCGAATAATTAAGTTAAAAGTCCCGTCTAGAAGTCACAATGAAAGGTAAGATTTTTAGCCAGCCTTAGCGTCCCGACATAACTACCGGCCGATTAATACTGCTAGCTACAAATGGAAACGCAAATAAAATCCTAACTTTACTTGATCTGGTGTCTAAATAAAACAATACATATTTTATAACCGGTGATTTTGAAAATCAACGCCTAATTATTTAAATCCATATTTAATTCTTTTAAGTCAAAACTTACCATATCTGAACCAACTACGAAAACAAGCACAACCGAGACACGTATTGATAATATTATAACAAATAAGCCAGGTAGGCCGATGTCGAATGTTTGTAAGGCAAGCAACATTAGGCAAGGCCAGTACTTGGATGGGTACTATTCGTCATTGGGAAACAATTATTGGTACTCTAGATATCGGAGGCAAATTTCTAGAGTAATAAGCCTTAACTCAACACATAAATAACTAAATAAACACGGCTGATCAACTCGAGGTCGTTGGCCAGCTGGGTAAAACCCAACAAATACAAGTACTAACTATGCAAGGTACATACAAAATAAATATTTTAAATGATCACATATCCGATTACTATGCGCAAAAACTAACTTTTGAGCTGACAGAGTTAAAAGAAAAATATTACAGAAAAATTTACATATGCCAATACAAAAATATTTCAACAAAACCTATCTAATGTAAATTGGGATAAAATGTATGATATTGAAATAATAAAGGTAAACGATAAAAGGAATTTTCTATTCAGTCTATTTAAATAAATTTTTATTATCGTTTAATAAATGTTTATCGACACTGTAAAAGTGTAAGTGTAAGAATAGTAATGATAAAATCAAAACTGCGGAAATCAAAAGTATAAAAAATAAACTTAATATTTTATTTGTATTAAACAATTTGAACCCATTGAGACAAAACCTTTACTTTCTCAGTAGTATAAATTAAAATTTATATTTATACTAATATACTTAATTAATTAAATTATTTGATTGGGATTAAAGTAAATAAATAAATAAATACAATTTATTTATTCATTTTACTTTGTGTGTAGCCTAAAAACAATTGGAATGATATTAAATTGATTTTTTCCGGGTCCTTTTTGCTGTGAGCTGTCGAGTTTAATTTAACTTCAATTATTTTAGCAGCATTTATGTATCAGAATTAAACTTAATTCAAGTTTAATTGATCTGGCGAAGGTATGCAGAATATTGAATACTTTTTAATGGCTCAAATTTATTTGTTTAAATTCATTCTAATATAGTTTGAATAAATGATTGCGGGCCACATGTTCATGATGCACTAATCTTATATAAATTACAGATATAATGGATAAGTTATATTAATAATATCAACATCTGCTTAATTAAGGAAGGATAGTGGGTTTTGATTAGAATAAAATAATTATTTACAACATTATTGGTTTCTGCAACCCGAATAAAAACCGCTGGAATCCCGCTTTGTTACGCCACATTAGAAAACCCTTATAAAAACACAAAAAAATATAATGATGTATTATTAAAATCAAAAAGAGATTATTATTGCACACACATATAACATTAAGCCAAACGCAAAATCGATATTTTTTGTTGATGAAAATAAGCTTATAGAATTAATAAACAAAATGAAAAACAAAAAAAGGATACCCATAGCAATAATTAAACTTATCATACCTAAAATTGCAAAACCTTTTGTGCCATATAATAAATACATCACAAGAAAATTGTTTTTTTTTCAGATCAAGTAAAAATATCAGACATTATCCCAATGGGGAAAGGAAATCCAAACTTAATAGAAAAATACAGGCCTAATTCTTTACTAACCATTTTCTCAAACATATTTGAAGCTATTAAAAAATTATAAACGGGTATTAACATTTTTTAAATCATGTCATCTATTTAATGATTCCATGTTGACGGATTCCTAAAAAATAAGTCACGAGAAACAACAATATTTAAATTTTAATTACATGAACTAGAAAGTAAAAATATATCATGTGCAGTTTCATGACCAATTGAAAGCATTTGACAAGATATCCCATAAAATACTAAGAAATTAAAAAAATATAGTATTAGGAGAAGTGCATTAAACTGGTTTACATCGTATTAATCAAATCGTCGACAAAGAACTAAATTAAACAATACTAGATCTAAATTTAAAGATCCTGAAATAGGAAATTATGACCATCGTTATTTATCATTCATATAAATTACATGAACGACTCGACAACTAAGCCCGTGATTAAGTTTGCTGTTGATGTGACTCATTTAATAAGCCGCAACACCATTCTAAATTTAGAAACTGAAATAAATATGACACTTCCGGGTATTGAAACATGGTTTAACAGGAACCACTTAATACTAAACAAATTTTATGATTTTTAAAACAAAAATGTCAAATATAAATAAAACTAAACATAAACAATTTAGCTATACCATTATCCAGAGACACAAAATTTCTAGGACTTAATCTCAACAAACATTTAGATGGTCACAAGATATAGATCAAACATGTTACAAAGTAAATGAAGTATGTTATTCTTTGCTTATACTTAAAAACCAAATGACTGCAAAACTTTGCGTACTATTTACTACGTAAACTTTAACAGCATTCTAAACAGCAGCATAATATTCTTGGAAAGTTCAAAGCGTATATGTACTTATAATTTAAAAAAGAGTCATCAGAATTACATACAACATTTCTAACCAAACGTCTTGTAGAGTAATATTTAAACCAAATAGAAATTGAACAACTTATGGATCTTAAATTTTGAATTGTTGCTTATTTTCAAATATAAATCAATATAAATAGACAATAAAAGAAATCATTCTCATAACATGAGGCACGACAATTATACGATACCATATCATAGAATAGCCCTTATATGTGTCTATTAAATTATAAAATAGTTTACCATATGAATTTAAAATAATAAAATACCTATAACTGTGAACACAGCCCTTTCGCGGTAAAAAATAATAACTGTACTGTAACTGTACCTTCTGCACATGCCTCGTAGAACTAATAATTTTCAAACATTTTTTGAATTTTTTTTTTTAATATTATATGTAAAAATCTTTGTTGATTTTGCACATTGCAAATTTATAATGTATATAGATTTTTGTCATTTTTTGAAATTAAGCTATTATTATTATTATTATTATTGTTATTATAACTGACACATATTAAAAAAAAAGGTATCACAGCACGTTATACTCTGGATTTGTTTTTAATTGTTTGAAATCTTTGTGGATTTTAAATTATATAATTATATAGAGTTTTTTTAAGAAAGTGTATGATATTTATGATTTTTTTTAATTGTGTGGATATTTTATAAAATGTGACATTACATATAAATGTTTGCAAAAAAGTCGTTTGAAAATTACAAAAATTAAAAATAAACGTGTGGTTTACACTATTTTATTAAAACAAAATTAATTAGTTTTGAAAATAGTAAAACTTGTTTTAAAATATTTTTGTTTTTGTCGACGTGTTTTAGCGTTTTATATTTATTTAATTAATATTAAGAATATAATATCACGGTAACAATATTTATTTCTGCATTCTATGGTACATTTTTTAGTTATTATTAATTTTAAGAAAAACTAGATGCAAATTTTAAATTTGACTTGGATTTTGAATCTAATTACTAAAATGACCTTTTTTAATTTTAAATAAGTAATAACCTTTGTCTTTTGAACAAAATATTTTTTGTACGTTAAAACATATGTTACATCTTAGTATTCATATTTATCACATTTTTCTATGATTTTAAAATTTCTAAACTATCAAAAAGAAAAATTATAAACCATGCATTTTACAAATTAAAAAAAAGAGCAATTTATTAATCCCATAGCCAACTAGCAGTATGCATTATCTACGTTTGTAATGGTATGAATTAGGATTATTGATTTTAAATTGTTAACATAGTCTTTTAGAAAAAAATAGGTTTTAAGGTTTCTATATTTTTTTACAATAAAAACTTCTACGCATGTTTTTATTTGTCGTTTTTATGTAAACCTTTTCCCACTAACATTTTGTCAATATAGCATATTTATCAATGTGACAATAATTTATTATAATTATGCCAGGTGCTCCTACAATTAAAACAAATCTTGCAATTTGGTGAAATATTTTGAAACATATTATACTTGTGTTTAATAGCAGTGTTAAAGAAGTTTTTACAAAATACAGAATCATCAACTAAATATATTTCCATTCTATTAAATCATCTGTATTATGTTCAATAGAAATTGTTTGACGAATAAACTTTTGTTTAGGATGTAATAAATTCATATTTTGTATTGTATGTTTATTAGTGTACATAATAAATTTATTAAATAATAATAAATAATTTAGATTTTACAATTCAATAAACTTAAAAAGTACGTGTAGCTTTTTGAGTTTAATTTGATTTTATTTGACAGTTTTCAAATATTATAAATATTGATAATCAAAAATCAATCTGTTATTGAAAAATATGACAGAACTAGGCGCCCTTCGCCTAGAAAAATTAAATTGTTTTAAGACTTGCAAATCTCTTAGAATAATCGTTGCCTACTATGTCTAAACAATTAAGATTTTAGAGGTGTTAAGTGATAATAATACTGTACTAATCGTACCTTAGCACCATCGTCCTTACAAGCTGGTGACCGTTGTTTAAATATTACTGCGTGCTATTCCCAAGTATGAGGTTGTAATCTTCCCGCTCAAAAATAGACACCTGCACTATACATTCTTTATAGAAAAACCGGCATGATTTTATACCGTGGATGCCAATCGTATCGGAAGCTTTATAAGCAATAATTTGTCTGATTTATGAACGAATATACGTATACGCGTCGATTTCTGGGGTTCCCCTATTGCAAAACACTATCAACAAAAGTATGCGCCATCCCGTATATTATTTAAAAAAAAACTTATTTTCAAAAAATCGTAACAGCGTCCTTCCAATTTTTTACAGGAATCTTCTTTTGACATTTCTAATGTAATAGGCCTGATTTTACATAGGGATGCATAGAGTGTCCGCATATGGATGCTCTATACATACGGACGCTTTGTGAAATACATATATATATATAAATATATATATCAAATCAATACTTATTCATTCTTTTTTCATTTCCATATCTAAAACCAGCGGCTGCACATTAACCCGGGAACGAGAAAGGAATGGAAGTGAAACGACAAAAAGAAACTTCAATTATTTGTATCCATATGTAAACTTGCACAACAAGCTCACGTTTCAACGGAATGGGAAAGTTGGTTAACTTTGCTGTCAACATGAAAATATATTTATAGTTTGCACGATCATCATCAACCTCATTTGAATGATCCATATTATAATAAACAGTATTTATTATTTAATATGTAATAAATTTGTCCTATTGTTATGACATTATAGGTAAGATTAGCGATCCGTATGTTTTCGTAAACGGGCAATTGTGCAGTCGACATGCATTCGTTTTCGTTTCCTTCCCGGCGTCTCCGTTCTCGTTCTCGGGATATTGTGCAGCCGCTTTAATTCAGCAATAGTTTAAAGTTATTTGATTTTATTGTTAAATATGTAAAGTTATTTCAGTTAAATCGAAGTTTTCAAAATATTTTTATCTAAGTAAATAATGAAAAAACTAAATAACTTTACATATTTATATGCCGGGTGACAACTGAAACAGGCACGAGCCCATATCTTTTTTACTTACTAATATAATTTAATTCCATATGAAATTATTATTAAAATACATCATAAGACCCTATTTAACCGCTAAAAATTAAAAATATCATTTTCGGTTTAACGATATATTTTTATTTGGAAATCTATATTACTATAAATCTCAATTTTCAGTGATTTTGATAACATAACCTCATATTTTCACAAAAAATTACTTTTTTAATACTTGTTCAAACCAAGTATTTTTCGTGTCGTTTAATAGCAAAAAATCTACTTTTACGTGATACCATGGTACCAAGGGGGTTGCATTTGAAAAAAGTAAGTTACAACCTAAATACTAATTATGTCATTTATAAAAGAGCACAAATCAATCAATTTTGAATAATGTGGCAAAGTAATATTTTTCCTAATAATCCCATTATATTTAGATTATAAATGCTATACATTTTCTTTTTCAAAGTGAGATTACGTAACCAAAACTTCTGAAAATTTAGATTTATATGTAAAATCTTCCAATAAATCCAATATTGTTAAAATGTACTGGGTGTTCTATTTAAAAAAAGAAAATTGAAGTTATTTCCGGTTAAACCGAAAATGATAATTCAGAAAATGTGAGGGGTAAAGTAAGGTCTTGTGATGTATTTTAACCCATAAAAATTTCATTAAAAAATATCCATAAATAAAAAAGAAGACATAGGTGCGTACATGTTTAAGTTGATATATATATATACATATAAGTGTAATTAAGCGCGCATTCAAATCACAGGCAGGCAGCAATTTGCATTCTGAACTTTGCCAAACTCGTTCCACTATTACACCGAGGCGGGCTTAGTTTAATAAGTTTATTCCTTGTTTCAATTAGTAGCAGTATTTTTATTTCTTGGGATTTACCCAACTCACTATCGACCATGAGTACTTTAAGCTATTTATATGTATGTAGGTGAGTGTTAAGTTAACGCTTTTTACTTTATAAATTTACCCTCATCGCTAATTAGACTAATTGCTTCCTAATGGTACAGAACTTGTCACTTATCTAAGCTTTGAGCATTGTCAGTGTTGCTTAATTCTGGTAATATTGATATAATAATACAATGTTATAAAATCGCATTTTGCTTGAATCAATTATTTTTTGTAAACAATGTCATATTGGACAATGCAAATTGTAGGCAACAGAAAAATGCAATATAATTAACTTGAAAACTGCATAACATTAAATAATACACAATACAGAATATTTCGACTAATTTTATTGAATTAAACTGTATAAATATCCGTCTATTATATTATAAAGTTCTTTGATAAATAGTGAAGGCGCCGGGCATTATAATCCTTTTAAAAAACAGTATCAAAGTAAAATTATAATAAACTTTAATAAAATTTTGCCTGTGAAAATAAATCGGAGAACGGATATTTTAATATGATACGATAATAAAATTCTTAGTTGAAAATCGATCGCATGAATAACTCCAGAAGCGAGAATAAATTCGAAGAGCACGGATGATTTTTAACAATCTATTACCGTTTGCTACGGAATATTTATAAAAAATCACTTTACGCTTCGATTTCGAATTGTCGCTACTTAGCACTTAATATATTTTTCAAAAGAAATGTTTAAATATTTTTCATTCTTTCACAAATGTTAAAGTATTTTTAATATTTATATATTTTTATATGAAAAGCAGATTTTATTTATTAACAATAATAGTACAAATGCCAATCATAAAATATGAATCGTTAAATGATGCTATTAAATATAAATCTGTTTTACACCTAATCTAGTATACAAACTCATCTAGTGTTAAAAGAAATCGCCGCGCCGTAGACAAAAAAGAACATAAGATAATAATATGTCAGCATATAGACTATAGATGCTTAATGCAGTAGGACCTGCCATACTCGACAATATAATGATGGTTTAATTATGGCAAATTTATGCAATAGAATAGAAGCACAAGTAACTTCTAATTATGTATGTAAGCTACCTTTCTGCTATGATTGAACCGATTACACACATTTCATATAGTTAAGCTCCAGCATATGAACGGCCAGGATGCATTGATTTTATAGTATTTATGGGAATTTCACTTTGATATATACATACATACTAACCATAATAATTAACAATGTATATACTTTGTTCAAAATATTTTCATATAAAATAAAGATTTTTATAATTATAAATAAAACCATCTCCATTTACAATAACTAGTGTGTGTATAGTGTGATTTTGTGTGAATATATTATTTTTTGCTAATTAGATAGATTATGTATTATATTGCACAGAACTGGAAAGTATAAAAATCTTGCGGTAGCACCGACTAGTGATCGTTTGCATTTTTGGCGTCTGTAGCAGGTTGAAATATTATAATTAATGTTAAATCTTTTTAAATTTTAAGTAATAAATAAAATACTACATATTTGTTGTAAATAAATTTCATATTTCCTCCTACAATTTTACGATAAGACTAATAATTTATAAGCTCTACCAACTAAACTCCCATAATACAAAGTTGAGAATTATTAATTGGTGATCAATTTGTAAGCTTTTCAATATGAAATATTTGTAAAACACAAAATGCTCTTAAAACATGCCAAAATCATTTGACATACGCCGGCAATTACATTTAGCCCATAAATATACTATTTTGTAGCGAGCAATATAAAACCTATTTTTAATTGAACTTTAACGGCACCGTTCTTAAGTATTAAAACTTCCAATACCTTGGGTATAAATAAAATTTTAAGTACTAATTCCTCAACTATGGCTCCCGCTCAAAACATTATTCGAGTTAATTATTCGCCCGTTTCGTTCATTTTTACGACTCCCCGTTAAAATGTCACTCGTAAAAGTATTTATTTGCATACGTTTTTTCTTGCTTTTAATGCTGTATGCAGTTCAAACCGAACTGCTGAAGAAATTTCATATTTTAAATTAATTGAACTTCTTCGCAATAACTTCGCTAATTAGAAAAACAAATTTATATTTTGTATTTGAATAAAATAATTTATTTTATAAAAATGCTTTAATTGTATTAAAAAAATTAAAAACATAAAATTATGTATGTTGTACTAATAAATATAGGAAATAAAATACTTGCAACAACTAGTGAAGATACTTATATTATTAGTAAATATTGTTTCTTCCATCGTAGGAACAAAAATTGCCAATAACTGTTTTGATCAATGACTTTTCGCACAAATTATATTAAACAATTCTTAAAAATCACTTAATATATTAAAATATCTGCAATCTCACCAACACTATCAGCAAATAGACTGAAACTCACCTAGAAATAAAAAAAAACAATTAATTATGTTGGTTCTTTTTATAAAAGCAGTAATTAATTTTATTTTAGAAAAGCTTTATTAATTAAATAGTTTTTGTAATATAATAGTTATACAATTTAGTACAATTAAACTAAAATAATTTAGAGAAATGAATAATTTTTAAGTAATAAAAACCATAAAATAAAATGTAGTCGTCTGTCTCTAATAGCAAATTAGCATTTATCTCAGGACAACATATATTCAGCCGGCTTATTGAAATTCAAATTTTCGGAATATAATCAGTCTCCGGTTCGTCTGGGCCACCACCTAGTCCCCTAAAAATTTGTAATTCGGATTGCGGCGCTTAAAGCAAAACAAATTAAATCAATAAGGTTCACGCATTTATTTAAAACGCTGCGTAAGATATAAAATCGGTGGAAATATATACAAGTGGAATGCGTAATTAATTTTCAAAAAGACCACTCGTTCGACGTTTAAATGCAAATTTTTTGTTTACTCAACGGAGTGAAATTTATTACTGTTAAATGTTTATTTACATTATTGAAATGTATTCGGAATTTCAACGATGAAATTAAGATCTTTGAAATATTATAGTCTGTGTCTGTATGTTCGGATCAAACACAATACTAAAACATGATAGGACAAAATATCCACCCTTTACTTATGTAAGCTTCATATTGTGTAATAAAAACTAAGGTCTAGACAACATGTTTGATCTACTTGAAATATGCACAAATAGTTGAACGGTTGTAAACGAATCAATTATATTTAAATGCCACCCCACCTATTCAACCATAAACGGCTCGTTGGACCAAATCATACTTGTCTCTAATCGGTTTACAATCTCGAAGGCAATCGTTCGTGTGATCTGCTATGTCGTTAAATGCTTCAAAAACTAGTTTTGTAAAAAAATAATATTTACTAAAAAAATCAAATTAATCATGCATTGCATCTCCGCTAATCTTTATGAATTCACAACCTTTCTTGAAATGCTAAAATTTAAATGGTCTACACTGCATCTTAAGGCAGATCGTCCTATCTGAAGAACTTATATGATCAATTCCTCTAATCCAATCTATTTTTTTGTTTTATTTTATTTATTTAATGTCGGCCTATTTCTGTCATCTTTGGAATAATCACCGACGCCAAAAAAACACATCTTTTAATTTTGCCGCTAATTCAGAAATTCCAACCTGGATTATTGGGTTCTTTAACGTGCACGCAATATCTAGACAGTACACGAGACCTATTATTTTTATTCCTATCCGAGAAAACGTGTGTTGAATGCAACTCCTTAACCTGAAAAAATCGACCCTTCAAGATTCAAACCCGTGACCACTGAAACAGCATTCAACATATTAGCCACTGAGCCACTTGGGCAGCTAGCCAATCTATTACATTAGGTCATGTAGGTTGTGGTTTGTTAGTTTGTTGAGCAAATCAACTTGTAAACATTATTATTGTGTTATTATATTTGTGTTGATTGTGTCTAATCTCAAATAACATCTCTTCATAAGAGTTGATCTCGACAATCTTGAGTTACAATGAGACGCCCACTGCCTCTACAATAAGTTCACTGGCGGCATTCTTTAATGTACTAACAATTCGGTCAAACAAGAAAAGGCCACAAATGTGATAAGTAAAGTAAAAAGAAAAAAAGTACTCCTGGTCCACCCTCAAAAATTTAATCAAATATATCAATATATTCATTCTGAAAATTCCATTCCTAATATATACACCAACTATAAATTCTGCGCTAACTCCTTCAAGGCGGTTCATCTTTTTAAAAGTAGTATAATTAGATTTGAAAAAATATTATGTAAACATTCAATCTTTGTCTCTTGAGGTCGATAATTTTTGAAAAGTAAATGAGTTAACGTAAGTGGTAAGAAGTTTTTACCGGGTGGTTAAAGAGATCGTTATCATTCTAGAATCAAGTACGGTGCAGCAATTCATTGAGTAATAGCTATTAAAATGGCGTACATTCAAATAAAAATTTTAAAAGCTTTTAGATTTTAATTTATCAAGTAAAATTTGAATGTGAACATTACAGTTTTTAAATACCACCAACCGAATAATTTTGCTAGTTATAATCGATGTCGTTCATAGTACGACTATCCGTATACTTTATAGCTATATTATATTTTAATTTGTACTCCTTCCAAAAATAATTCGGATTTTTTGCTAGTTTAAATATGTTTCTTTTTTGTATTCCTCCTATTTTAATAGTATGTTTTGCGCATAGCTGTGCTAATAGTTGGTTAATCAGACGGCATGTTAATGCCAAATATTACTAATTAAAATACGCAGTACCTTTATTTAATTCTTGTATCTCGAATAAGAAATAAAACTTATAGAACATTTGAATAAAAAATAGTCGAAAAGGTAAGAAAAAAGATGTCAGTAAACTGACTAATATTAGCATAGTATTTTTCTTCAAGAAAACAAAAAAAAAATAAAGGGTGTTAGAAATCTATAAAAAAATCAATAAAAAATAGATTTTTAAAAACTACGTTTTTATACTAGAAGCTATTTCCAAAGAACGGGAAATCAGTAACACAATTCTTAATTTCCCAGAAAATGCAACATGTAATAAAAAAATCATATGGAGATTAACTAAGATTGAAGTAAAAAAAGAAGGAGCCAATGACTGCAAACAAATTGATGCCATCAGTTTTACAATCCTGGTACACAATTACCGATAAGCGTGCACTTCATTTATTTTACGATTACATGGACATTTAGTGAAATGTTTAGAACTAAGTGGACATTATATAAGCAAATATTATAAATTGTTCTTATAAGGTTAAACATAAACAATCAAAATTATAATTGTTTTATTTTTCCTAATATTTTCTAGACGTACACTATAATAATATATTTAATATTAAATCAGTTTTGAACCTCATTAATCTAGCTGAATATTCGGAAATGCAAGAGTATAAAAATAAAGAGTAGTTTACATACAGGTTGGGTATGGGACTAGATAGAATTTATATTAGAGTATTTTTGAAATATATTGTAGAGCTCGTTTTGGTATACAACATTATAATGCAAGGGGCTTTTAACCAAATTCGCATTAACTATGCCCTTGACACTTCCTACTTGCTATTTTGCGTTCCAAGCAGCAACTTACAATTTTTGAAGAAATGCCACTAACATCTAAGTGAATTTGCAAAGTTTTTGTTGGACTTTTCATAACCCTTAATTGTTCCTCTGAAAAAGCAGTTAGCAAATTTGCATAATTGAATTTAAACTCTTTTTAAGTAATCTGTTTGACTTAATTTTTCGGATTAGCGTTATGATGATTCCGGTTGCCTGTATGGTGGCATATTTAGTGTTCTGGATTCCTACAAGAAAGAATATAAGTTGTGATACTGGAGTTGAATGTAGAATAATTAGTGTTCCAGATGGATTAACGTTTTTATATTCTTCCTACAAGAAAATGCGTACAACCACTCACCCTAAATATATAATTACAATTTCTGTTTATCGATCTTAGAGCCAAAGCGAATGTCTGATGTAAATTTAAGAAATCATAAAACGTGCTGTAAAATTATGTTGATTTGGCTTAGAAATAAGAATCTCTTAAATTTTCTTTATATGAAAAGTATAAAAGGGCGCGCATTTCTAGATGCATATTACCAGACGAAAAATACGTATGTAAGGGTATAAAAATGTGGAGAGATATAGACGACGTAAGTTTAAATAAACAAAGTTTAGCTATTGTACTGTGTGTTAGTGCCTATCCCAAAAGGAAACTGCGTTACTTGGTATGTATACATGCGTATAATTTTAATTTAATTCAATTTTTATTTAGAAAAATTATAATACTATTAACCAGAAAGCAACCAATAAATAGCATTAAAAGCTTACCTCAATCTTAATGTAAGTCTAAAATGACGTCCCAATTAAGCTGGCTAAGCTTAAACTAATCAAATCAAATATAGAAAAAATTAATTGTATTCCGGCTTTCTTTCAAATTAAATATTAAATTCAATCAAAATCTTTAAACTGCAATAGATTGACTTCACATTTCACACTACATCATTATTTTGTAACATTACTTAGCACAAACAATGTACTATTAGAATGCAAACCGCAATCAAGTCTCCAGGGATGCACCTGCCATTTGAGAACCACAAGTCTAGACACTTCCTGATATACCGTAACTAATTCAGCTTGATTGAACCCTTATAGTAAATGTGCATAGTCTAATAAAAGCATTCATAATTAGTTTAGGAAATATTCACCTACATTAAATAACTTATTGAAATGATAAACATTATAAATCTGTATATTTTAAATTTCTCTAAATTATTTTGATTGGTATAATGTTGTTTTTGAGTAAGATATATTAACCATCTTCTAAAAAAAAGTTAAAGTTTAGTCTAGGAAGAATTGATATGTTAAAATTAATTAACAAAATACGAAATTATTTTTTAAAAGCTAATGCAACACAGAAACATCATTATTTGTATATATAAATACTGTTTAATAAAAATTGAAAAACAATAAGTAAATTCAAAATAAGCAATTCTTGCTGCGCACAAAGGGTCATTTCAAAAATATCGAATTTGATATACATTGTAAATTAGTCTCTGGTTTAATCTCGTGCTTGATTAAATATGTTTGAATTATGAAATATTTAAGGTAAGCTGAGTAATGATTAGACGTTCCGCTCGGCAAATTGCAAAGAGGAAATCCTGTGGGATGGATGGGCGGGAGGTATTATCTGAAGCATTGTATCCTTCCACCTGATTAATACCATCGTAGACGGCAAGAAGACACCTCTTGTTTTGTGACTATTAATATCTGCCAGAATCGGTAGCGAAGGGTAGGTGAGCAGCCCCCGGGCCAATTATGAGAATCATCGCAAATGCACGGCGATGATAAATCTCCTGCATACAATAAAATCGTTCTGAATGTACGCACTCTGCAATAACGTGCTACACTATCACTCATGCAGACGTCATAAATTCCTGCGGCTGCTAATTTTACCTGCACATGACGGATTCCACGATTTTTATTTTCAGCCTCCTCGTATATAGCGTGGCAGAGTGAGAACTACAGAGAAAATTTTCAAAGTATGTGTCAATTGTTTTAACAAGTTGCGATTGCTAAAAGTAACGGGTGACTTTAATTTATAAGTCGTTGGCAAAAGTGCGAACCAAAGTTGCGTGAATTATCCTGCGGAACATATCGCCGACATTGTAATTCCAAGTTATTCGAGTTTGTTGCGCCAAGTTTGCCAGTTGGGAAGTAATGGCGCGTGTACGCATCGCCATGTCATTTCCCGTTCCTGCAGGAGACAGGTTAAGAATTGCCATGAGTGTTGCCCCTCGTACCCCTCTCTGAAAATTGATCGATTACGTCGACCCTTATCCGACTTAAACTGAGCTGTTCGGGTCACTGGACAGACGTCAACTGTCATTGTGTTTCGTAAATTACCTCTCTTGTTGCCCAAGCTCTGCATTTCATTCCTGCACCTATCCGGTACATGCGGGATCTTTAAATACCAGAATAACATGGACGCGTAATAATAATTAAAAGCCTAGTTATTAAATTTACTTGTCCGTTACACTATCATCTAACAACACTCCAGACTACTTAACAAATTGCTGAATACATTGCAAACTCACTTTAATGAAGTAATTAATTATCGCAATAAATATATTAAGCTCTCGTAAAATATTTCTCACTCAAGAATTAATTACAGCACACATTTCAGGACTTGATGCTTGAACTTAATTCTTTGCTATGTAAGTTGTTGAGCTTCTATTGTTTCGTTATTTTACTGATTACTGACAATGTTCATTATTCAATTAGTTTAAATAAAAATTCTTTCATAGCAAAATTATATTATATGTAATAGTTAAAATATATTATATTAAAAACACACACACACACACACACACACACACACACACACACACACACACACACACACACACACACACACATATATATATATATATATATATATATATATATATATATATATATATATATATAGGATAAAATCTACTTTTTAGAACTTTTTTAAAAAGTTAACATGCTTGAAATCTGATTGATCGTTAATTTTAGAAAACAGAAAGTCTTACGTATAATATATTTTCTAAATTTTGAGATATTCTGCAAAATAGGAGCGCTATTCAGGAACTAACATACGTTTTAAAATAAAATCAGAGGGGGAGCGTCTTGGGACACCTGGTAGGTCTAAAACTTAAAAATACATTTTTCTAGAAAAATAAATTTACAACTAAACTTATTCAAAATTTAATAAACAAGAAACACTACCAACACATAACGACTCATATTTATCCAAAGACTGCAAATTTGAACAAACATTCATTTATAACACTAACTTTGGTAAAAACATAGATAAAATTGCACACATTCTTAGAAAACAAAATCATCAAATCGCGTTTAGACCAAGTTGCAAACTATCAATTATTTTATTCAATGCTAAAGATAAAATCAATCCCTTAATGAAATCAGGTATTTATGAGTTATCATGTTCCGAATGCAAAAGTGTATTTGTGGCCCAAACCGAAAGAAGCTTCAAAAAACTTGATACGGAACACTACAGATCCTTCAGATTAAATCCTTCAGATTAAATCCAAAAATGCACGAAACGCGAAACAATTTAATTACAATTATAATAAATGAATCCGATTTCTTAAAGACAACCATAGTTTGTATGAAAAAAATTACCAAAATCTCAGAAATTTAAAATTTTAACTATAATAGAAAATGAACATATTATATCATTTCATAAACACAAAACAAAATGTAAGTTAGGAATTGTATCATAATACGGTCATTCCAAATCGTATTAGGTCGTAATTTAGTTTTGATCGTGACAACTTTGCTAGTCGCAGTTAGTCATAATTTTTTTTATTACACTGGACTAGTTTCAATCAATTACCTGGTCATCATCATCATATTTGTTTCTATCACCGTATGAAGATGACCAGGTAATTGGTCGAAACTAGTCCGGTTTAATAAATATTTTTCGTGATAAGATATATAAAAAGTTATTTTTGTTTATTCAAACATTTATTGTCTCATACATTTATTCGAGATATCCCATACTTATAGTCAGTGTTAATTTGAAACCGGAGATGTGGAAAGTGTTTTCTTGGAATTTTTGCAATTAGTCGGCAATGTTCAGTCATTTTAACCTTTGAGAGAGATCATTTGATCGCTATCAAAAGCTAATAAAATTAACATAATTGCAATTCAAATGCGCGTATAAGCACGCAATAAAACTTTTTACTAAAAATAGTAAATATTCGATCGAATATACTTTCCCATGGTCAGTGCAACATATTGCGCATGGCTCGATAAAAATGAAATATTTAAAAAACAATCTCTATTCATGAATGGCGATCCGCGCCATCGATCCGAAAATATGAAGCAATTAATCCGCAATCATGTTAAATATCCATTATACAACCATCCCACACATTTCAGATGCTTCCGGATTAATTGGCCGTATTGAAGGAAAGCTGATGAATCGGACACAAATGCAATTCTGCAAAGTTGCCGTGTGTATATATATACACTGTGCGTGCCTTGTAAAATGGCACGTTAATTCATTTGTGGTCGATCACGTTCATGGTTTATGTGTGGAATATTAATCTAAACACTCCTATAGGATTGTACATATAAAAAATACAAACGGTACGGTACTACGATGTCGGTCGTGTTTCCCAATCGAAAAAATTGGATGAGCAAATGGTAGGATTAACTGCGTGACATGTTTTGTTATGTTATAAAATTTGCACAAAGCGATCAATCAATTTCATGTTACGAATTGTTGCTATATTTTATTTCGCATACGCATTGTATGGGATGTAACATTGCATGCTGTGTTCTATTTCCAAACGATATTTGTTCCTAACATATTGACCTGCCGCCTGTCATTCAACAACGTATCAATGAAATTTTATATCTCGCTTGATACATATTTCTATCATTTCTATCAGCAAAGTTAATTAAAACTATTATACAACATAGCTTGTAGTAACAATTTTAATTAAATGAAAATTTAATTATAAAACTTATGATTTAACTAAAAATTATAATACGGCTAATTTTATTCAGTATCCAGTATGCAACTAACATCCCAATTAGTTCACAAATACATTCTTCCCAAATGCATTCAGTGATATTGCCAATTATAATTAAATTATCAATATTGTTGAAAGATGCGCATCCTGTGAGTACATTGCGCACATACGAGCTATTTTAATGAGGAGCATTTTACGTCCGCTACTAAAGAAGTCAACCATAAATCAAAAGTTTTTCTTGGTAAACAAGCGACAACAGCTATTACGTATCAATGTGCATCCTGCATATATAACGGTCTACATTTTATATAATTTATTTGCATTGCCAATAAAAAAATTGTGAATAATGCATATAACGTGCTATTTCAGGTGCTGTTATACAACATAATACAAGTTTAGAATGTTGCATGCGAAACAGATTTTAATTTTTATTATATTCTATTAACGACTTTCACTAAATATCAAGATTTTTTGTCTGTAAGAAGATTTGAGCCTACTGAGTAGACCGTATATATTGCTGCGATAGCTGTCTGTTTGTTTTGGCATATTATTTTATAAGGGTCTGAAGAACTCAATTTGTCTCTTTATCAAATATTTATTTAGCTTATTTAATTCTGCAAAAGCCCGCGTGCAAAGTTAATAAAGTGATAAAGTCTTTGTATTAATTGCATTTGGCCATCCCTGTGGAAAAATGTATTATTTTTTAATTTTATTAATAACAAGCCTGGTAAAGAGAAGTTTATATTTAATCTTAATATTTGCACTAACAATTAGAAGAGTTTTATAATACCTTTATTAAATAGCAAATTTGGGCCATATGTTCAATTAAGTTATGCAAGAATAAATGTAACATTTAGTTTTAGCCTTAATCTGTATAATGACATTAAAGAAATATATGCCAATCAAATATTAAATAAAATTAAACTTTGTAGAGTATAGTATGGAATCTACAAAGTCGTGAAAATATTAAATTTCCCATGAATCGAATACTGTACTTCCACATTTAATGTATCGTAAAGAAATTGATTGGATCTTAACTTTATTGTAATAAACATAACTTTTATAATATCATTAGAAAGTATGTGCAATAAATTAGTAACCGCTGATAAAATACTAAAGTCGGTTGGCATCGTTAAATAAATCAATTCACATCAAACGAGATCATTTATTATGTTTATTTTATAGGAATTTTATTTAATGCTAAGTCAATAATCATGTTAAAAACTTCGTTTTTAGTAATATTATGAAATATTGATCGGTAATGACGCAAATGAAGATCTTAATTATTTTATTAATATAGTATACCATAATCATTTTAATGTATTATTTAACAACTATTAACTTTTGAGACTAATCTAACTAAAATTATAACCCTGCAATGGCAAGAATTAAACTAGCTAATTTCACATTTCAAGTTTATTAATAAAACTTAAGTGTATACCAAAACAAACTTTTGCTGAACTGAAAGCAAATTTTGTTTTGGCTACCTTACCTAACGAATGCGTTTTTTATGATTTTTATCTTACAGGTTACTTTATGTTTTAAATTTCTTCTCTTTTTCCGTGGTGATGAGATTTTCTAACAATCATTTTATTTTTATTTTATTTTAGCTATGTGTAAAATAAAAACAAATCGTTATACCGCCGACACTTGGTTTGATCTTGAATGACCTTGAAAACTTTTGTATGACCTTTAGAGGCCGTCGTTGACCTAGATCAACTATCAAAGCTTAAAATAGATCATCCACTGCTCATGTTATAATATAATATTAACCCTTAACTGGCAAGGTGCCTTAGACGTAACTAATGAGGAAGGGTCAAATTGAACCTGGCCTCTTTATAAGGTCAATTCATTTTTTTAAATGTTATTGTTAAAATATAGTTTTAATAATAAAATAAAAACGTCTTTTTGTTTATTAAAAATAACCATTTTCAAAAAAGTTATTAAAAAATTGCAAAGCTAAGTACAAACAAAAAACAAAAGTAAATATAAACAAATTCACGTTTTTGTGTTTAATATTAAATTATACATATAAATAAAATATTTAATGAAAAAAATTGTTAATAAGTACAATTCATGCAGCTAACATCTGAGCACATTTCACAATGAGTTTTAAACATTTTGTACACTGCATTTTGTTGTGGCATATGTAATGTATTTCTTTATGTTATTATTTACCCCCCCCCCACACCAATTGGCTATTATTCAAAACACATAATTTACTGCCTTTTATAGAAGCAAAAATTGCATCGGCAGAGTCAATTTGACCCTTCCTCAAGGGTTAATCAAACTGCCCATCGACCATAAGCAGTGTCAATATATGTATGATCGCAGAAATGGATCAGTGGTTAGTGTGTTGACTGCTGTGTCAGGGGTCCCGAGTTCGATTCTCGGACGACCCCTACTTAGAGGGTCGACTTTATCAGGTTAAGAATTGTCGTATTGAGTATTGTCGTATACACCTTCTTTCGGACAAGAAAAAAAACTATAGGTTCCGTCTACTGCCAGCATGTTGCGTGCACTTAAAAGAACCGAATAATTTATATTGAAATTCTCGATTTAACGACAAAATTTCGAGATGTAGGTGATTATTCCCGAGATGACAGAAATA
>JARJEC010026815.1:0-20039 GCA_030264575.1 Tachinus sp. AB-2021
AATAAATGTTGATAACGTTGTGTGAATAATTGAAAGCACGAAATTACGAAAAAATTATTTTAAATCCACAACAATGTGAATTTAAAATCATTAAAAAAAAGTGTTATTAGTAACTGCAAACCCTATAAACTATATATCTTTGAAATCGGGATAAAACCTACATCTACATTTTATAAAAATATAGCGCACTATAGTTTCTATTTGAAAAAAAAAAATGTTAATCAAATATCTCCAAAATTTAAAGTTGGAAAAAAATACTAACTATACCCTGGATTTGACGTAAAAAAGTGCCCATAAGATGTGTTAGTCCTGTTTCCATAACTTAAGAAATAAACCAAATAAATACCATTAGAAAACAACCAAATTTCAAAAATCACGTTTTCCTTATAAACTAAAAATGAAAAATCATTTTACTACCATTAAACTCATCTCGCAAAATTAGTTTGAGATAATCTTACCAGAATTTATCTAGTACTTTTAATTTCCGAGATATAGTAACGTCCAAATTTGAACACCTTGTACAATGAAAATCAGTGAATTCTTTTTAAATTTATCACTCAGATTTAACTCTCGATAAAATGTTATCCAATTAATGTTTGTGAGGTGAGGAAAAATTTTCATATGAGTAAGGCGATATTCTCACATCACAAGTAAATGGAACGTGCTTATGATGCAAAGATAAAATCCTCTTCATACTTTTCTTATTGAGTTTTATATTGTTTTAATTAATCATTTCTTTTGTGTGAAGTTGCATTTTATAAAATGGAAAAGCATAATTTAGTTTTTCTTGTTTTAATATTAGTATTAAATTGTTTTATGCTTTATGTTTCCAGCTAGAAATTGACACAAAAACTGACAATTATGTGATATATGATGGTGTTTCACCTGAAAATGTCGAAAAAGAATATTTAGAAGACCGATCCAGTTGGCGTATAAATCTCTTCTCGTGGAAACAAAAACAATTCAAATTGGATCCATTCAATCAGAGTTGTTTGGGGGTTAATAGCATTGAATCGTACAGTGTAAATTTGCACACGATTCGTATCGATTATTGGAAAATAATTCGATTGGCTGTAGGCGTCTTTATATTTTTATCAGCTAAACGATTAAGTCATAACACAATATTCTATTATTTGTGTGGAATTTCGTTTGGAATCTGCGCCTCATTTTTAATCCTAATTTATTTTGTCAGCAAATTATTTCCGAGAGTTAGTATTATTAATTTGTGTAAATTCTTTCGGAGTAATATTTAATGAGTAATAATTTTTTTAGAAACCCATGATGTACGGCGTTGCAATTTGTGGCTGGACCATTGGTATTTATATAGTTCAATTGATGTGGGAAAATTTGCGAGTAATTTTAATGGGTTACCAAGCCCACATAGCGTGGTACACGATTATCACTGGAGCGATAAGTTTTGTTGGTAATAATCAGCTTCATAAATAGTAATAAAAATAAAGGGTTATTTTGAATCTTTTGAAAATTATGTTTAAAATTAAATTAAATAATTCTAATGTATAAAATTATATTAGCATATTTTATATTTTATGGATAATAATAAATGTACCTTTAGTTTGTTACCGTTTGGGTCCAGTGGAAAATAAACGAACACTCAACATCATACAGTGGTTGCTCCAATTGGCAGGATTAATAGCGATTTTCTTCAGCAGCCATTTCCAAGAAGCAGCGATGGGTCAAATCGTAATTTTAGTATTGGCTTATAATTTTCCACAAAAATGGTTGCTAAAATCAAAGAGTTACATGTAAGTATAACGATTTAAGATTGACTATTAATTTTTCTCTAACCTAATTTATTAACATCTGAATTCATAAATGCATAGGTTGTCGATAGCATTCTAGAACAGATTTAAATTTTCTTTGGATTTTAGGAAATGAATTAAACGTCAATTTAACTATAAAGCGGGGTTTACACTATTTGATTTAGTCATAATTTTATTATGATAATTTCAAATAAAAAAGTCGCACAGTGTAAGTAGTGTAAACTCAATATCGTATTTCAAACGTCTATGTGATTTTTTATTTGAAATTATTATAAGCAAAGTCATAAATAAGTAAATTACATAGTGTAACCAAACTATCAAAATTATGCAAGAAATGTATCATTTCTATTTTTGTTGTGTTGAAATTTATTGCTAATTGGAAACATGCATTTTACAGCAAAAGAAAATTTCCACCGAAAGTAGAGGTTTTATCTAATGATGAATATTATCATCAGGGTGTTCGAGAAACGACGAAAGCTCTAGACGATTTAAGAAAATTTTGTTCCAGTCCCGAATGTAATCAATGGAAAACTGTTTTAAAACTGAAAGATTCAAAAAGGTAATGATCATAATATTCTTTTATTTGTTAGCATAAACAAATTACATTAATTGTTAATGTTTTAGGTTTGCTTCATTTATTGAAGGCCAATCACATCTTTCTGACGATGAAATTTTAGATCACGAGACCTCAGTTCAGCAATCTGAATTCACAGATGACGAAGAGAATGAGTATACCGATGAAGAATATTAAGACTGCTTGTTTTTTAAATTTAAGTTACTTGTTTATTGACGGACTGAATGTTACTTTTTTTTAGCTATACTTTCTGTAATGGATGCTAGTTTGTTTGAATTTGTTAGTTATTATTATTTCTTTTAGATGGAAAAACCTTGCCTGTAAATAAATGTCAACAAACGCTCATTGAAAATGATTTTGCTCTATGTACACCTTATTTTTAAGCTATTTAATGAATGCATGTTTATTTTTTGTATAAAATAAAATTTACAAGACTTTATTTCTTGTTCAAAATTGTCTACAATCACTGACAAGGAAGCTTATAGTATGTTATTTTACTAGGAGTTGAATGTCATTTTATGTTGAGCGGTTACTGTTGAGGCAGCTAAATTTGGTAACACTATTTTTTATGTACATGTCAGAAACATAACCTTTTACATTGGTGACAGAGATGAGATGATTTTTCTTAACCGTATTGGTTATAAAAATGACTACTATAGCTGCGTTCCGTAAAACGATTCGGAGCGGTGCGGTGTAATGGTCACATGACGTTGTAGTGTAGTGTAAAAGGGAATAAACTAACGCAATGCGATCGGTGTGACAGCAACAACAGATATAAATTAATTTGTCATTTGTATTAATATTAGTAAAATAGTTGTATAGGTTTTTTAGTATAGATTTAGTGTAAAATTTTTAAATAACAAACAAAATTTTGCAAATCGGGCGTTTATGATTAAATTTTATTTTAAATAATTAAATCCAATAAGAATATATTTAGCATAATAATATCCGACATGGATTTAGTTTGATGAAACAAAAAAAAACGACTTGAAAAATTTAATAATTTTGCTGAAATAATGGTGCGTAATTTATTGAAATTAGGAACTGATATTTTATTATGAAATGAATTTTAGAATGTTACAATTAACATTTTAATAATGACGTTAATATATAAAAAGAATGAAATTTGTAGATTATCGGCTTTTTTTTGTTATTATACTATACATACGGGCATACACCGCTCGTACACGCTACTCCATAATAAACAAACAGCTTTCGGTGTAAATGGTGTTAAATAATGTTCATTTTTGAACGGCTAAAGTGTGTTCGGGGCAGAATAACCGAACGCAGCTAATATTATAACTTAGAAGGTGACATTTCTCTAAATTTTCACCATGCTATTAGTTCTTATTTTATATATGTACTAAAATATTTTGTACATAAAATCAAAATATTATAGCACTGTAATAAAATGGCTGATTTGAATGGCCTGTAGTATAATAAATCAATTGAGGTGCTTGAGTGTATGTTTGGTATATTTAGTTCCATGTGAAGATCATGTTATTCGGTAGCGGATTCATTATTACTGCTATCAGTCATCATGTTACATTCTAAATTGTCAATTTTGACATATAATATTATCTTGAATGATCTTGACGGAAGGGACCTATTAATATGTAGGAAAAAATTGCGGTTTCTTTCGAGCTATGTAGTGGCAAATAAGATGTTCTACACCCCAGCAGCTCTTATGAAACGCTTGAAGAAAAATATTAATATTATTTATTATAAAAACTTGTTTTGTACAATTCAAAATCAGTTTGATAACTTGAAATTATTTTCTCTGTTTTGGATATTAGAATGACTCATTAACATACTAAAAATAATGCTAATAAACTTCATTCTTTAATGATTTTTATTCTTAGCATACTTCATCAAAAATAATGCTAAAATGAGCTTCATTCTAGAATTATTTTCATTGTCATCATTAATTATTTCAAATTTCAACATTATGTAAGTAAAATATTCAAACAAATTTTTTATTCAAATTAACCAAAGCAGAAAAATAGCATCACAAACTCATTTCAGAAAACTTTTCAAGCACTCGTCTATTCGTCCACATTTACATTATTTCAAAAAACAACATTTTTCCGCTTACAATGGCCGACATATCCATGAAGCTACATTCGAAGGTGGCTGCCACTGTCACGAAGTTGTGTGTGATGGATAATGGATAAGCTGAACTGAAAAAATAATTTAGAGGTTCCTTTAAATTTGATAAGCACATAACATAGTTGGTAAGTATAGAAAACTTCACTGTCATATCAGCCGTTTCATTATTAGTTGACATGTCAATTAAAATAACATTTTAGTTGATTTTTAAGTTTTCTTAATGGTAATTAAAAATCGACTGGTAGCAACATGGATAAAAGAGGCAGTCTGGAGCTGTTGAATCTGGACAACACCAACTATGCAAAGAATCGAACCATTGACTCATTTTCACCTGATGGAAAATCCAACACAATTAGTTCTAAATCCGACAGTGTGAGTAATTGAAATTAATTAATATAAACAAGCAACTAATAAAATAATTGTATTTTAGACTGGTTGGGGAAAAACATCACCTAGCAAAAGCTATTGTTCGTCCAGCTCCACATCAACCGAAAATGTCGTTTCTACATTGGAACGCCAAAAGGTATCATTAGTTGTGATTTATATTGTGTATTAACAGAACTTATTTGATACTCTACTTTATTTATTTGTACATAAATTTAAGCAACGGTTTTGGTTGCAACCAGAAATTTAAATAAGCACAGAAAGGTGCGCATGGTATGTAACTGCACATGCAGCTGCAGTTATGGTTTTAAGCTAGTTTGAAAAGAAACACAGCTGCATGAGCGGTTACATGCAATGCACACGTTTTTATGTTTATTTTAATTTCTGTGTTTACAACTAAAACTGCTGCATAAATCAAACTAAACATTTTCTGTATGGAAAGAAATTTAGTTTTAAATATTAACATAAAAATTTGTTTATTTATTATTCAATATTATTTTGCAGACAGGAGGAGTTGCTGCTGATGCGACGCTATCGAACCGTGCTGATGAAACACCTCGTTTACACGGCGAAGTTGTTTGTGGACAAGCACGAGATGTCACATATCTTTGCCCATATTATGGACCTGCACGTGGCGTTCTTACTGTGACGAATTACAAACTTTTTTTCAGATCAGTCGATAAAGAAATGCCAAATGTGATTGAAGTGGCATTGGGTGTGGTTTCACGAATTGAGAAAGTTGGCGGAGCCAGTTCCCGTGGTGAAAATGCTTACGGAATCGAGGTGTTTTGCAAGGATATGCGCAACCTACGCTTTGCCCATAAACAAGAAAACCATTCCAGGCGAAACGTTTTCGAAAAATTACAACAAAATGCCTTTCCGCTATCGCACAAATTGAAGTTATTTGCGTTCGATTATAGCGAGATATTTTCTGAGAACGGTTGGAATATTTACGAACCGATCGCAGAATTAAAACGAATGGTAGGTTTTAATGTTGGGATTCAAATCGATGGTTGAATAAATAAATAATTTTTTAGGGAATCAATAACGATATGTGGAAAATTTCTAAAATCAACGAACAATATGAGATTTGCGATAGTTATCCAGCAG
The DNA here is from genome assembly GCA_030264575.1 of Tachinus sp. AB-2021. Lineage (NCBI taxonomy): Eukaryota > Metazoa > Arthropoda > Insecta > Coleoptera > Staphylinidae > Tachinus > Tachinus sp. AB-2021. The sequence continues at coordinate 5,959 of JARJEC010026815.1, forward strand.
TGTGGGCCGTTCCTGCTCAAGCTACTGATGAAGATTTGCGAGCAGTTGCTGGATTTAGAAGCCGTGGTAGGATACCCGTGCTCAGTTGGATCCATCCTGAATCTCAAGGAACCATCACGCGCTGTTCCCAGCCATTAGTTGGGGTAACTTTTATTATAAACTAATGTAATTATTTTTTCACACTACAATTTTAGGTTAGCGGTAAAAGGTGTAGAGAAGATGAGAGGTATATACAATTGATAATGGATGCAAATGCACAAAGCCATAAAATGTTCATCATGGATGCTAGACCCAGTGCAAATGCAATTGCCAACAAAGCTAAGGGGGGAGGGTAAGCAATAACTGAAAAAATATTACTTATCAATTGTTTCACAATATGGAGGCATCAACATCATTCAATATAGGCAAAAATCAAGCACCAATAGATGGCGTATTTAATATGTTTAAATGGGGAAAACAAAACTCATGTGATCAGTGTCAAATGATCTGTCAATAGTTTTAGAGAGAAGATTCCCTAACATCTTTAATTTTTTTAACCAAAAAAGTTTAACAAAAGACATCTCTGTCACTAGTAAATATATAAAAAGTCATGTTTCTGACATATCACATGAGTCTTGTTTTTCCTACGGCAAAGTAGCTGACCTCAGGTGTTTAATTTTTCACTACTCAAATGGGAAAAACAAAATCCACGTGATCAACGTCATTGTGAACTGTCACTGCCATGGTGATTTTTAAAATAACCTCAACATAAACAATACGCTATATCACTTATAAACAATGATTTTGTACTCGGTCTCAAAAACCGGTTTTCTTTCTTTAATAAGCCTATCTCTATGAGCAATATAACTTATTATGTCCATAATTCTTACTTACAGATTGCTCGTCACTGGCTGCCATTGATCACGTGGGTTTGTTTTCCCCATTTGAACAGCCCAAGAAAATCAGCTGTGTGACTAACCGCTTGTGTTATATATTGTAACTACTGAAATGGGGAAAACAAAAACTACATGATCAATATCAATGAAGAAAACTTACAACATACGCTATATTACTAATTTGGATGCATATGCAAATTTAGTACTATAAATTTATTACAATCAATTTAGTCATTAAAACAATTTTGTTAGTCACAATATTTCTGTAATTTTGCTTTAATTGCAAATTTAATGTTATAAACTTTTTAACATTAATTAAGTCATTAAAACAATTTCGTTAGTTACGTTGTTTTTCTAATTTTGCTGCAATTGCAAAATTAGTACGATATATTTATTACAATCAATTTAATCATTAAAACAATTTTGTTAGTTACTATATTTCTGCAAATTTGCTGTAATAGCAAATTTAATGCCATACATTTTTTAACCTTAATTTAGTTATTAAAACAATTTTATTAGTTAAGTTGTTTCTCTAATTTTGCTGCAATTGCAATTTTAATATGATAAATTTATAAATATCAATTTAGACATTGAAAGAATTTTGCTAGTTACGTTATTTTACTAAACCTGCAAAATACAAAAATTGTAGATTTTGCAAACAAGTACATCATGCAAAAGGGAAAACTAAGGTTATTTTAAAGCACTCACAGTGACATTTCACAATGTTCTCATATAAACATTTCAAAAGCCCCATTTATTGGTTTTTATTTACGCACATTTATGAATAACAAGTTTTAGGTTGTAACTTACTTTTTTCAAATGCAACCCCCTTGGTACCATGGCATCACATAAAAGTAGTTTTTTTTTTGCTAATCAACCGACACCAAAACTTAAAAATGTTATAAATTTTTTGTGGCATAAAAAAAGATATGGACGCTTTCCTGTTTCAGTTGTCACCCGGTATAGGGGAAAGTATTGGATGAATACCAAAAATTCGAAATTGAAATTTCAACGGAAATATACAGCTGACCAAAATTGAGTTGACCTAAAGTTAAATCCTCGTGCAGAAAAAGCAGGGTGGAGAGGGTAGTATGTATACTTCGGAACAAAATCCAATGTCTAAATTCCCAGTTTTCCTTTTCAACTCTCATCACATAACGGTCATAATGCTGTGTCTACGAATACAATAACACCCGACCCACATCTGCTTGAAAATCTGCCCGGCTTGGGTCAACATTAAAAAGTTACAGTACCGAGCCTAAAAAAGTGATTTTAGAAAAATGTATGTCATGCATAACTCAAACGGTTTTGAAGATATTGCTTTGAAGTGTGGGGAATTAAGTCAAAAGTAAGCTCTAATTGTGCCGCTCTAAATTTCGTTCAGATTGGTTAAGTTGGCAATATTTTCCGTCAAAAATCTGCATCAAGGGCCTCAATTTGAACAGAATAACAATTGATGAAAGATAGTTACTCAATTCTATAGTAATTTAATACTACAAATAGAATGAAATTTTGTTTTAGATCAATATTTTAATACCTTTAAAACGTTTTAAGAAATGTCAAAAAGAAGAATTTTGCCAATTTACAAGAAAACAATGAGATTTATTACAAAATTTCATTTACACTAATTAGTAGTTCTCCAAGATCTGCATATTTTATTTCATTAAAATATTCCAAAAAACAAAAAAACATACGTTTGTTAACTTTCTCCCTATAGGAGACAATCAAATACCATGGCGCTTTTGAGTTGGTCAAAAGGGAAAAACCAAACTCACAGGATCAGTGTCAGTCAGTTTCAAAATCCGTGAAATACAAAATATGAAATAACCTCTAGTTTCCGTTTCGGTGACCAGTGCATCACCTGGAAATAAAAATTTTTGTTTACATTTGTTTTACGTGGGTTTTGTTTACCCCATTTTAGTAGTTATAAAATTTAATACCAGAGGTCAGTCACTTTACTGAATTTCTCTTATTATTAATAACCCATACATGATATCATTTTTCATTGATCGATCTTAATTAAATTTACTTTAGCTATGAATCTGAAGAAGCTTACCAGAATGCCGAATTAGTGTTTCTCGACATTCACAACATTCACGTGATGCGTGAGTCGTTACGTAAATTAAAGGAGCTCTGTTTTCCAAACATCGAGGAAACCAGATGGTTGTCGGGCATCGAATCCACATATTGGTTGAAACATATTAAATGCATTTTGGCGGGGGCCATTCGAATAGTTGACAAGGTAACAAATTTACCTTTTAATGAATTTATTGAACATAAGTTAAATATTGTATGATGAAATATAATATAATTAATATGCATAATATTGCGGTTATTTTTAGGTTGAAAATCATAAGACTTCAGTGCTTGTGCATTGTTCTGATGGTTGGGATAGGACGGCCCAATTAACAGCGCTTGCTATGCTAATGCTAGATCCGTACTATCGTACTATTAAAGGATTTGAAGTTCTCATCGAAAAGGAGTGGTTGTCATTCGGGCACAAATTTCAGCAAGTTAGTCGAATTATTGTATTTAAAAAACTTGAATATAACCTAAAAATACAATTTTCAGAGGATAGGTCATGGCGATGATCACCATTCTGATGCTGATAGATCCCCAGTGTTTCTACAATTCATAGATTGCGTATGGCAAATTACGCAGCAATTTCCGAATGCATTTGAATTCAATGATTTCTTCCTCATCACGATTTTGGATCATCTGTATTCATGCCGATTTGGAACGTTTCTATGCAACAGCGAACGGGAAAGGGTGCAAGAAAGTAAGTTTTTTTCTTTTGATATGCGCATTCTCATAACATTTTTTAGAACTGAAGGAGCAAACGAAATCCTTGTGGTCGTTCATAAACACCCGCCTTGATTATTACCACAATCCGTTATATTGGGCGAATTCGAACCAACAAAAAGTATTAATTCCAGTGGCCAGTATTAGACACATCATGCTTTGGAAAGCGTATTATTGCAGATGGAATCCAAGTATGAGGACGCAGGTATGTTTTTATTTGTATATGCTGAAAAGCAAATGTTTTACTTTTGTCATCTTGCAGGATCCAGTTTATCAACGTACTAGAGAATTATTGATAATGAAAGAGCAGTTGGAAAGACAAGTGGAGGAATGCCGTAGGGAACAATTATCAAGAGTCAGCAGGAATAACATCTCGCCGTCGTAATAATAAGCAGTGAAAAACTTGGGGCATTCCTGTAACAATCTTTAATTTATTATTAAGAATATTATTTGCTTTTATTTATAACTTACTGTACAACCAAAGTCATTTATTAGGTTTTAAAATTTATTATAATACCCGTTCTTTTTCTATATTAATATTTTTTAATACTATAAATATGTATATATATATATATATATAGAATATGTTAATTTCGATTTATTTTACTTTGTTTCTAAAATCAAAAAGAATTTATTTATAAGAGTTACAATAAATAAATCCCTGACGTAAACAAGGGGACCTCAAATATTGGACTTATTTTATATCTAGCTTGTTAATGAATAAACCTCTAATTGAATTAGTAATATGTATGATAAGTTAAATTTTCTAACGTTCTAATAGACATTTAAAGTAATAATGAATAATTCGCAAATTATGCATAAAGCTTCGTTCGTGCCACGCCGAAATTGCGGAATTTTTTGTTTTACTAGTTTCATTAGAAATAAATTCTATGGAACAATTAAATGAGTTATAAAATATGTTTTTAATAAAACAGGCAAATATTGTATGCATTTTATAATATATTATATGTACAGTAGAACTCCAATTATCCGAATCAATTGGGACTAGACCCTATTTGGATAATTGGATAATTTAAGGAAAAAAGAATTTCTTAGCAGAAAAAAGCTGACTGTTCTTAGGTACATACATATACATGACATATAATGTACATAGTGTTTTTCAGTATGTGAAGCTAGTGAATAATCTTTATTTTGATATACATTGTGTTTTTTAAAAAATTGCACAAAGTTGTACCACAGATTCTGCGATTGTACATACATTATGTACAGATATGCACATAAATCTAGTTCAAACAAATTTTTTCTAATTTCATACTAATTTAGTTCAAATTGGCATCTGTCCACAAGTGAGGAAATATGAAGTCACGTCACCCCCCCGACAACCACTTTTTAAATTCGATGATACACTTTGTGATATCTCATTTGAAAGATCTTTATGCCAGTAATTCAGCTGTACCATTTTTTATCTTTTTTAAATATGCAAAAATAATTTGAAATAGGCAAAACATTTAAAAACCCTGAAACACGCCATTTTTTATTTTAAAGAGGTCGTCTTTTGACATACAGTAAACATGTGTCAGTTTCTCCCTCCTGAATAAATTTAGAAAACTTAAACCTTAATTGCCCTACATAAACGACTAAGGCACAGCATATCCCAATAGAATTTTTATAAAAACGATGTACGTTTTTGAAATCGCAACCTTAATCAATAAATTGTAACCTCACTTATTTGAAATTTATCTTTTCAATTAAATGAAGTTAGGACATTTATTTTTCCGCAAAATGTTGAGATTCATCAAACTGTTTGCGGACCCGTGGCGGCAATTTTATTAGCACAAAATTCCGCCGTAGCATGAACGGGAAATGCGAAAGCTATAACTTTGAATTAATGATGGCCATTTTGTTTAAAGGGAAATATTCGGTAGTTAATCCTGAGTGCATGCCAAATACGGAAGAGGACTACGAAATATGCAAGAGGACTAATTGTTTTCTTTTAGGAGAAAAACAAAGAACTTTAGGCAACTTGTCTTGTCATACTGAAACACGGTCTTAAGGGATGTATTAAAATGTAACTTTATGTTGGTAAGTACCATTTTCCTCGAGAACAAATATTTTCTAATAGAAGAAAATAATAAAATGCAGTATCATTCAGTTATTTTAAGGACAGGTGCAAATAAGTAAATAAATCATAATTCAACTTAAACATTTTTTGAATATCGTAATATATATTTTTCTAACCTAAAACAATGTAATGAAACAAAAAAATATGGTTACACCTAATATCATTTTCATAGTACATAAATAAATATTTTCATCAAACAAGATTTTTTCTTCAATAATTACACATTAATTACTAGTATTGATAAATAAAATAGAGATCACAAATGTACAGAAACCAAACGCACCTTCGTATTATTAGCGCTAATTTTATAAAATGTATAAAACGTACCTACAAACTAATTTCCCTGCTGGTTGTTATTTTTTATTAATTCAAAAATAAATTAGTCTTGCATCCGTAGGACTTTGTTCCACTGGGCAGTAGGGACATTTCATTCTAAAAGTATAAATTAAATATTCAATTCGTTCCTAATCTGACACTTATTGCATATTTATGTTAGACGGAAGTTGTGACAATGTAAATAGTGCAAAATTTATGTCAGACATAAATATTTTAACTATTAGCTACATGTGTCGACACATCTATACCAACAGATAAACACAATATCCAAGTTCAAATGTGTCCGACAGATACTGCAAAAGTTGACTGCTTGTCAACTTTTGTTTTTGTGCAATAAGTGTCAAGTGTAAATGAGTGACAAGTTGAAAAATGAAATTGAAAAAGTAATGAATTTAATATTACAGTAAACGTGAACTATATGACTTACATTCAAAATTTATAAAGACAGAAAAATGCTTAATTTGTTCTTTCTTTCTTCCAGTTTAATTGTTTACAGTAATCTGCATTATTAAGAAACTTTCCCTTGGCAGATCTTCATTTTGCTAGCTTTTATACCTGTTTCTAAATTTTATCGGAGAAATGTACCTTCCGGTGCGTATATATTAGAAGAATATTTTTCAAATAATAAATAATTGCGCAAACTGCATACAGTCAAAACTAACTGTGGAGTCTAGGTTTCAGAGCAAAAAGAGAGCGGTTTATTTAATACTCTAAATATGCAAGGCATAATGCCAAAAACGTTTTGACTATTATCTTTGCTCTAGAGAAAGTCTCTAGTTATAAATTCTAATAAAACCTTGAAGTTGGCATTTTGAGAAGTGTCATACATATCCATGATATAAATGTCTAGCAATTTCTATCAGACTGTAAACAGTCAGAGCAATTTTCTATCTGACACTCGACATAAATTTCATGCAATGCACCTTTACTTAAAATTGTATAGATAGAACTAAATATTTTTACAATATCAATAAATAATTTTACTCTAAAACTTTAAAATAAACAATCAATTGATTCTGCAAGAAAAAATTATCAGAAATAAAGAAAACCTTACTATTGAAACGTTAAAAATCATTTTATCAAATTTAAATGATAGATTTATCAATCACCAACTTACTTATTTCCATTGCATAATTTATTTAAAGCATCTCGGGATATCACGTGTCCGCAAATTAGTCGCATCGGCGGATTGTTTTCCGTAGATTGCTGTCTTAAAATGGGACACGCAAACATCGAGTGGTATCTCGCTTCGCTTCCCAAATCAATTTCAATCTATAAAAAATAAAATCGCTATAGCATAAAAATCCAACTTATAACGTTTTTGTATTAAGTTTTCTCAAATAATTTTAAGAAAAACATCAACCCACAACAAAAAAATTACTAACAGGCAGCTCGTCCCTTCCATTCCAAATTCCAGCAACTTGTCGTTGCATCATGACTTGTTTAATATTGAGCAAGGCAGGAATGGCAGTGCAGCCGGCATTGACGCACGTAGTCAATGGACTGTTAACGCTAACACCTAACATAACGCAAGCATCGAGAGTGAACACCTCGTAAATATCCATCCACATTTCGGAATCCAACAGGCAGCTGTAAGGTGAACTGGTTATACCGTTGGGAACATAAAGCAACATTCCCATTAACGTCTGTATATCTAAAATATAAAAATTTGTCTGAATTTAGTTTTTGGTAATTTTAAAGTTTAGATTAATGGTGCTTATGTCCTTTTATTAATAATTTTAGGAGTGGGTAGGTGGCAATAAAGGACCATTAATGCATTAACTTGGTATATGGTATATTACATCATAGGGATGCTTTGGTGACCACCAATAAAATGACTAAAAACAGATTTGGTTGAGTGTGAAAATGTGAATGTGTAGAATGAATTACAATAACTTAATGAAAAAAAAAAACTTTAAAATGAATGAGAAATGGAATGGATTTGATTAAGAAATACAAGATTTTTTTTATATAAACACTTCTTTCAAATATATGATTTGTAATTATTACAAAATTACAACACCGGAAAAGCAGTTATATATAAAAACTCACCTATATTAAGAGTTCATTGATAATAATTTTTTTTCATTATGCTATTGTAATTCATTCCACACATTAAGATTTTCATACTCATCCAAATTTGTTTTATTTTTTGTAACATTATATTGTAGCACTCACAGGTGTTCACCAAAATGTCCGCATGTAGTAATAAACCAAATTATTACTTAAAGTTTAATTTCATAATATTTTTGAATAGAAAAATTCTAACCTCAAAATATTTGTATAAAATATACCTTTTTCGTGTCTATCGACAAACTGACGGAAATGATTCCTGGCGTAACTAATTGCATCAGTTTGGAATGCGGGCCCTTTTTTAAGTAGCTCGATAAATCTCAACCGATGCAATTTGAATTCCAGAGAGGAGGTTTGAGCTTTCAGTTCCTTGTGATGAGCTGTCGCCCAGGCCAGCGCCGGATCCAAGTCTTTATTTTTTAAACTGTCTAAAATATGATTGAGTTCAGTAAACGGCTCCTTCTCTTGAAATTCCGGATTTATATCGGATTCCTAGAGAAACATTAAATAATTCTTAAACTTTAAACTAAACATACAAACAACAAATTGAAGTTAGCTATTCATATTAAATATAATCTAATAATAATAAAAAGTTAAGTCTTTTTTGCTATAAACTAGAGTGATAACCTATATAGCATAGCTGCATGATAACAGATAATTATTGTTTTTTTTTTTTTAATAAACAGACAAAAATAATTTTATAAATTACAAACTTTTTTTAAATTAATTATTAATAAAAAGGTTTTCAAATAAATATCAACTTTCTAATATTTGTATACAGCACAATTGATTATTATATTATACCTTTGCAAGTTCTTCGGCAACGTCTTTCATTCCCTGTCGATAAAAGTGTTGACAAATAACCTTATTGATCAAGTCAACTTTGTTGCTTGAAGAGAAAACATCTTCACGGCTCGTAGCAGCAAAATCAGATACAAAATTCCTATCAATGGCTTTTCCGACTTTGGAAACGGCTCCGTGTAAATCCCTATGATCTGTGGCCAAACGAGAAACAGTTTCCTTAACCTTATTCATAGCCTGCTTCATCAAATCCACTTGAATTGCAGTCAATTCATGGTCATCTGGGGCTGCAAAATAAAAACATTAAATATAGATCTTTGTTCATTGAGTTGCACAATTATTATGATTACCAGTTTCCAATTCAGCTTTCAAGTTTCCAATATATATGACAAGATCTTGCAAAGTTCTACCAGCATGCTCGTTGATGCCTTCGAATTTGTTTAGGACTCTGTCGATTTCCCGTTCGACCGCACAACAGGCGTCCATTGTTGTTGTTTTCTTTATATTTATTAAATCAACAACACCGTTAACGTCAAGTCACTTGAAATGTCAACAATCTTTTATGCTTCTGCTTCTGGCTTCAGCTTTGTGTTGCCAACCTCTTCGAATAAAATTACCGTATTTAAAAAAACACCCTACATTTTTAAGATTTTTTTATGAGAAATAACAATAGTAACAAAAATGCAGCATGAGAAATTAAATGATTAAATCGTATTTTTATCAATAACAATATAATTTATTTTTAAAGTAAAACTTCTATTTTTCAAGGTCAAATTTATCGTTACACGAATCTATCTGAATTCCATGTTTTTTCGCGTCAAGTGCATATGAAGTTGAACTAATAAATCAAATTTGTCAAGTTAATTAATATTTGTCAGTGGCAGATACATATCCATTATCAATCCAGGGTGATGTAGCGCTTGAGAAACTGTCTACAAAGCTAGGGTTTCCGGGTTCGATTTCACCGCGGCCAATAAAGTTTCTTTTTTATAAAAATTATAAAAAAGTTTTACTTCTGCCGTGTCGTCCAAGCACACTTACATTTTTGAAATAAAAACTTTTATAATGAACTGTGAAAAGGCAGAGAGACAAATTAAAATCATTTTATAGGAGCGGGTAGGGACACAGGAAGCTATCAAATGGACTTTTGACGCATTGTCCTTTTTAAGAACCCGTTGTTGGAGTAATTTTTTAAAGGTAATTATACTTATTTAAGGGAGAAGAAAATATATCTTTTCATTACTATGATTGATTACAAATAATCATAATAAGCAAGTATGTTTGAACATTATTTTAGCAGTACAATCTTTAAATAACCAAAAAATGTATATGTTCTATTTTTCAAATAGTCAATTTAATCAAAGGTTGCACATCGACTATTACCCTTACAAAATTTCAGCCAATCATATTAATAAACATTATCAAAATCACCTAGCAACGAACGAATATTAGCAACTATTTTTTATTTTTTTTACAAACCAATAAAATAATTGCAAATGCTGATCACATGTTATAATTCAACCAATCAGATCATTACTATAGTGGGAATATTGAAGGTAGCTTTATTATACTGGGAATAATTTCCTGTTGATTCGTTGTCGCGGATACTATGTAATAATTATAAAATTGAAATTCAAGTGTAAGTAATTTAATATAATTCATGACATTGACATTTGTACTTTCATGTATACTCAACTTATTTTTAAGAACATAACTAATAATAAATCTAAAGATAGTCAATACATGTGCATTGAGTGAATATTTTGTGGACATTTTAAAACTGAGTTTTTTCGTTTTTGTCAATCAAGATCGAGTCAAATAGATGAAGAAATTGATACATGAGCGCGTCTTTTCAATTTATTATCTGTTTTACGTTTAAAATGTCATACTTACAATACTTCTACAACCTCAATTTTGTTGTTGTAATTCATCCAAAAGCAAATAGTTTGTGTTATTTATTATTTCTGAAATTTTCTTCGGAAAATACTCCTCGATATATCCCTCTTGCATGCTTGATCCTTAAACATTTTTAATCGTGTACTTAGTGATCTCGTAAAAATATTTGCGTATTTGGCATGCCCTCGAGATATAACTACTGAATATACAATTAGGTATGGTGATTGCGGTTGGGCCGTATATTCCATTATAAGAATTAATAATTACCACATAACTATGATATTTACCGTGTGTTTGGCAACACTGTAGTTCAATTTCAGACAGTAAAGTAACCTAAAGTAACCATCGAATGTGACTTCATTGGTTGCGGTCATTTTGTTTATAGGAGAAAATCAGCGAAGTTGCTGACCTCTGGTGTTAAATTTTGAACTTATCAAATGAGGAAAACAAATCCCACGTGATATGTCAGAAAACTAACCTAATACATATTTACTAGTGACAGAAATATCTAATGTTGACCTTTTTGGTTATAAAGATTAAGAATTTTAGGAAATGTTTTTTCTAAAACTACTTACACATTACTTGACACTGGTCCCAAAAGCGCCATCTATTGGTTCTTGATTTTTGCCCATTGAAAAGTATTCGAATATGACTTCACGTCTTATATCATCACGAATCTTATAATATAACTTCAGGTTAAAGTGTATTATAGATTTAATTGACAATAAATATTAATTCATTGACGTTTGACAAAAAAATGATGAAACCTCTTGCCTCAATAAAATTATTTTATAAGTTTTATCAGTATCGACCACAAGAACGCTTATTAGAAAGGAATTTGCACGGTTTACCGCTTCTTAGCGATAAGTGGTGAGTTGGTTGCATGTCTACTGATCTGACAGTGGCTGGTGGCTATGGTGGTGGTGTAGCGTTATGATGGCATGCGCTCTAGTGATGTCATTTTCAGGCGTGGTACAGCAGCAGCGGTGCGGGGGTCGGTCGGCAGTGTAAAAATTGGCATGGCCGACGGTTTAGATGTTGTTAATTCACGTAAAGTTTCGCCGTCACTGCAGTATTGAAATTACGCGTTGTTTCGCGAAATGTGCAACGACAACCAAGGAAACTAACAACCTAGCCAGATGAATCGTATGTATGCCCCATTGGAATGCGATTTCTGCGTGGACAGGTTGTTGGCCATAAACTTGGTTGTGTGCTTTGACATCTCCTTTCTCCACTTGCTGCTGCTGCTGCTGCTATCTCCTCAATGGAGTGGCTCAATTCAGGCGACAAGTTGCATTTAAAAAAGCACCCAAGCAATATTTCTATATATAGACCATAACAATCCCACTAAATAATTAGTTTTAATGATCAAATTCACTATTTATCCAAGTGTCCACCTACATGTCACTTGACCATTTTTTTTTGGACTAGACCAGTTATATTTACAAATTCAATTAGCACCCTTTTTATAATCGGAAATCATCTTGCAATGCAATATAATCAATCCTAATTTCATTTTCAGATACCCGGTGATATTGTATTATTTTAATAAAGATGTGAATTGTGCGAAAAATTTAGTACTAATTTAATAAACAATAAAATAAGAATAAAAAATGTCGTTTTTAAATAACATTAAGAAAGTGCTTCACTTAGGTGGAAACGATGCGAAAAAAAAAAAAGTGTTTAATAATGTTCGTATGGATTGTGATCCCGAAGAATTTTGGGACATGATTGGTGAATTGGGTGACGGTGCCTATGGGAAAGTGTATAAAGCTCAGCACAAACATACGGGTCAATTAGCTGCTGCTAAAATGTGCCGCTTGGATGGCGAGGATGATTTGTCCGATTTTATGATTGAAATTGATATTTTATCAGAGTGTAAAAATACTAATATTGTTGAATTGCACGAGGCGTTTCAAAAAGATCAACAATTATGGATGTTGATTGAGTATTGTGATGGTGGTGCATTGGATAGCATCATGTCAGAATTAGAGAAGCCTTTGAATGAACTGCAAATTGCATATGTTTGCCAGAACATGTGTAAGGGATTGTATTTCTTGCATAAACAGCACATCATTCATCGTGATTTGAAAGCCGGCAATGTGTTGCTTACAATGGCTGGCGGAGTTAAATTAGGTAATTGCTTTATTAATTAATTATAATTAACCTCAAAGCCACACTTAACCTAACTAATTGACCTCATTGATTGTTTTGCCTATGAAAATCTTTGCTGAAGGTTGAATGCTAATATTTAAAAAGTGAAATCTTAAAATCAATAGAAACCTTTCTTAATGTTTTCATGTGACATATTGAAGACCTACTTTAATATCTCCATTATTAAATTATGTTGAAAAGCAAATTTTTCCACTATTTGATTTAATTAAATGAAAATATACCAGATCCGCTAAAAAGTGTGCACCATATTCTCAGAAAATTTTATTCTTTGGAAAAAGTTGCATCTTTCAAAATCTATTTAGCTTCTCTCAAATATACCAAGTGTTGCGGTTTTCAAAATTGTCAGAATTTTAAAAGTATAATATTTTAAAAATTGCACAATTTTTTAGTTCAGTTTTCAGTTTTTGTTGTGTCAAGTGTAAATAATCACGAACATACTAAATAATATTCAATTTGACAAACCTGTAAAATCACAATCATTGTAAAAATCATAGATTTCTTTGGGAGGAGCCTCCGGTAGTTGTATTGGCATGTCTTAAAGAAATCTTCGTTTAACATCCAGCTTTTAGTGCAAAAAAATAATAATTTTGTGATGTGATGTGATGCAACATATCTTTCCAATGAAGAAGTAACAAAAACTGAGCAATTTTTGTAAATAACTTAGCTATTTGATATTCTATTTTAAAAAGAATGCTTCATGGAAAAGCTGCAATTATACTTGTATTAATACGGAAAACTGAATTGAATTATCTTTATTAGTTTTTAAAAAAAGCTGGACGCAAGATTTAAACAACAATTTTTCTCCATTAATTTAAGCATAATTCCTGATTTTAACTTTTCCTTCCTTCACATATCCTTTTATAAGTCAAATAATTAGTGTAAACAAATTGTTGCCAACATAATATATGTTATCATTCAATCAATATTTTTCAAAATTTTAACATTTATTTTAAAATAAATACCAATGTATCTTCAATTGAATCTAATGCATTCCTTAATACAAATTGACCTTAAATAATGAGTTTATTGTCCCATTTTGC
>JARJEC010026826.1:0-10008 GCA_030264575.1 Tachinus sp. AB-2021
ACAATGCATGTCAAACTACACCTGTCAAACTATTTAACGGATACAGACAAATTGATATTGAGTAGAAAATTACTGGCCATTGAAGAAGAAATTAATATTGATTAGAAAATTTATTTAAGTGCAATACTAAAATTGGCACACTCGGCATTATTTACAATACATGTCAAACTACACCTGTCAAACTATTTAACGGATACAGACAAATTGATATTGAGTAGAAAATTACTGGCCATTGAAGAAGAAATTAATATTGATTAGAAAATTAATTTAAATGCGCACACTCGAGATTATTCACAATGCATTTCGAACTACACCTGTCAAACTATTTAACGGATACACTTTTATAAAATGTACTTTGTATATGGAAACTTTGTCGAAATAAAACTTTTTTGATTTACAAAGTTTTTTACTTAAAATAAGCTATTTAATAATCGAATCAAAGTTCCATCTAGTTTGAGGAAGTGCCAGTACTTAAAAAACGCGAAATGCGAAACACGATACGGAAAACGAAAAACTCGAAAAACGCAAAATACAGTGTTGCCGCTTACTCCGACACGCGAAATACGCGGAATTATCTTCTAAATTACTATATTTGGTAAATTGTCCGTTTCAAATTGAACTTAGCACTTGTTATTTCTTTGCTTTTAATAGTATTTATTAATCGAAAACTGCAATTTTGCTCATTTTTCCAGTCATAAACAGCATTTTTTAGAAAAATGTGGGTATAAATTGCACTTTTTAGTAGCTTTGTGACAATTTATGACGGACTTTTCTACCAAGTTTTAGTGATTTTTTATAGAGATTTTTTTTCGAAGTAAAACTGCTATGCGGACGTTTTTTTAACATCAAATTTATCCTCACGCGTATTTATCTCGACTCAACTCATCGATTTTATATCTCTATTTTTTTTAAATTTCATGTACAAATTGTACCTGCTTTTGAAAAGTTTTATATTATAAATCCCAATATTTACTAAATTTTCTGTAATAAGTTGCGATTTATGGGAGAAAATTTACTAAAATTTGTATTTTTTTTTTATAAATTGCAACTTAAGGTGCATTTTCAGGTTCAAAATTTGTGTGATTACCAAAAATAGTAAATTTTCAGTGATAAAATTTTCAAAATTTATGTGCAAATTGTAGCTGCTTTTGAAAAGTTTTATGTTATAAATCCCAATATTTACAAAATTTTCTGTAATAAGTTGCGATTTAGTGGAGAAAATTGACTAAAATTGGTCTTTTTTTTATAAATTGCAACTTAAGATGCATTTTCTCTATTGTACTTTTCAGAAATATTTTTTACAAATTTACTAAGTTGTCTGCAATAAATTGAAATTTTTGTCTATTTCTGTCTATAAATCAAAACTCTTATTGAGTATTCTGACCTTATAAATATTTCACAATATTTTTTACAAATTCAGTAAACTTTCTGTAATAAATCGCAATTTTACTAACATTTCTCTCAGCAATTGCTTTTAGTCAGTTTTTACATTATTTAAAATTTGTGTGATTAACAAAAATAGTAAATTTTCTGTGATAATTTTAAAATTTATGTACAAATTGTAACTGCTTTTGAAAAGTTTTATGTTATAAATCCCAATATTTACAAAATTTTTGGTAATAAGTTGCGATTTATGGGAGAAAATTGACTAAAATTGATCTTTTTTATAAATTGCAACATAAGATGCATTTTCTTTATTGTAGTTTTCAGAAATATTTTTTACAAATTTACTAAGTTGTCTGTAATAAATTGAAATTTTTGCTTATTTTTGTCTATAAATCAAAACTTTTATTGAGTATTCTGACGTTATAAATATTTAACAATATTTTTTACAAATTCGGTAAACTTTCTGTAATTAATCGCAATTTTACTCAAACTTCTCTCATCAATTGCTTTTAGCCAGTTTTTTCATTATTTAAAATTTGTACGATTAACGAAAGTAGTAAATTTTCTGTGATGAAATTTTTATATTTCGCTTCTAAAGCGAGTTTTCTGATTTAATTTGCAATTATTTTTTTGTAACTGTAATTTTTAATATAAATTAACAAATTTACTGATGTTTTCTTAATGTTTAACGTAATTTTAATTGTTTTAACTGTAATTTTTGTGTTTTTTTTTTAAACAAAAACAAATACT
Organism: Tachinus sp. AB-2021; assembly: GCA_030264575.1. Classification (NCBI taxonomy): domain Eukaryota; kingdom Metazoa; phylum Arthropoda; class Insecta; order Coleoptera; family Staphylinidae; genus Tachinus; species Tachinus sp. AB-2021. Next base: position 2,137 of record JARJEC010026826.1, read on the forward strand.
GCGCAAGTTTAGTCAGATTTTCGAGATTTTGGTCAATTTTCTGATACAATAGTATTTGAGTTATTTTGTGCAATTTGATCTCATTTTTAATACAAAAAATCATTTTACATTCATTCTGATAAAAGTTGTATTTGCTAAAGTTTCTTATGTAGATTTATTCAATTTTTCATAAGTTTTGTGTTCAAATTTGCAACTCTTGAAAAATAAAACACACTACTTTTAACTGTTATTTTTTAACGGTTATTTTGTAACGCACGTTAATTTTTCTCAAGGAAGAAAATACGGTGCGGATAGATTTTAAAAATAAATCTGCATGTAAACCTATCAGGAAGAACGTCAATTAAAGTTATTTCGACATGCAACTAGTTGAATCTCAAATAATTGGATGGAAGTTTGTTTTGCAGGATGCAACCTCATACTACTTTAGTGTATCTGCAAGCACGAAACAATACCACCAATAATTCCAATTAAATGGTCCGATTGGAATTACCATAGCTTACGATGTTTTATTACAAAACAGCATTTTAATTGCATTTAGTAATATACATATAGCCATTTTGAATGAGTCATTTTAGAAATTATAACTATTACAATCTTACCAACATTAAACCAATCAACATGTATTTTATAATTAATGCTTTAGCTGTTGAATAGGATTAATATTTGTTTTTCTAGAACTATTATTTCATTCAATACGTAGAAATAAACCGTGTAATTGAATCAATTATATGTATAGTATTGAATACGTTAAATACGCCAAAATTTCAATTACGCGTTACTGTAGCTATAATAAGCAATTGGTTTTATTAATGAAATCTGCTTGTACATGACAAATGTATAAAGTACTGTATGTGGAAATGTTAACTATTTAATTTTTTAATTATACCGATGTAATTAATGGAAACCCGTGTCCGCTATTTTTAAGGTAATTATAATAATAAACAATATTTTTAAACTGTTTGTATTAGCATAAAATATAGATCTCGGTGACAAATACTCAAAAATGTTTATAGCCTTATGACACGTTAGCTTTAAAACATGCAGAGCCCCCAAACGATTGTTAATACAATAAAATGGATAGTAGCATACAGTCATTGTAGTGATTAAAAATATGTAAAAAATAATAATAGTAGAGGCAGTTTTTCAAATACACAAATATATTTAAAATCGCAAAAAAGTCAAATAATCCGAGTCCGCACGCACATGAATACCTGTGGAATTAAATAGCAAAGTTAATCGATTTAGATTCAAACCCAACCCAAAGTTTATTTTACCCTCAATAAATTATCAATTTACTTTTTAAGGCGATTTCTTAAACATATTGATGAGTTTGACTAAATTTATCTTAAATCAATCACAATATTTTGTGACAAAACTGTAATAATTATATAATATTATAACAAATCAAGACAAAGTTCTCTTATTTCTTCGATTGCGGAGGTGTTGTGTACGCGTTTATTCCTCCAGGCCAAAGAGTCAATCAACAAGTCAACTTGAGGGTTTGAGGAGAGAGAAGGAGAACGTCCGGAAAATGGCGAATCTTTAGCGAAAAAGAGATTCTTCAACTACGATAACCTACCTGCGCACATTGCGCCGTATGTGAAGCGGTTTTTACTAAAGTTAATCGATTTAGATTCAAACCCAACCCAAAGTTTATTTTACTCTCAATAAATTATTAATTTATTTTTTAAGGCGATTTCTTAAACATATTGATGGGTTTGGCTAAACTTATCTCAAATCAATCACAATGTTTTCTGACAAAACTGTAATAATTATATAATATTATAACATGCATAATATTACGAATCATAGTATCATGTTATAACAGCTTTGAATTATTAAAATCCTGATGTTAAGGCTCATTTGGAGCAGGATAAATAGTTTGGTAAAGTTATAAGTAGTAATACACGTGTGCGAACAAATGAATTTGGTAGAGTGGATAGGAAAATATATTGATAAATTGTTTAGCGGTAGTCGGTTACTATACTAACGTAATCCGAATTGGAACTAGATTCAATTGTGATTTAGTATCAGCAGTTTATTTTATATAAACTATGTGGAAAATATAAAACAAGTATCTATACTATTAAAAAAGAATAAAACTGAAAGAAAGATGAAAATCATTTTTATTAAAATATTATTGTCTACAAAAATATCTACAACTAGTATTGTACGAAAAAAATCAATTAAATCTATCAAGTACGCATAAACCTTTCATTGAGTAGCCGTTTCGGGCTAAACAATCAGAGCTGGTTCAATCATCAGAACGTGCAAAGAGCGCTCTGTGAGTGAGAGACAAAATAGATAAAAATGAAGTTAGCAGACATGCTCGAAACAGACTGTAAAAATATAAAAGAAAGTACTGTGTTTGCCACAGCTCATTTTTTATTTATCTAATTTAAAAGCGCAACATCCCACTTTAATTTATATAAATGTTTGTGGTCTTAATTGTAACATGAAACAGCTTTGAATTTTCACATGCTTTCTCAAATATGAACAAAGTTATAAAATGCGTTAATTTAATTTTAATCACACATAAACACTTATTTCCGGTCAAATTTACGCAAATGAAAAACATTATTAATTTTTAATTGTCCAATTGCTTTCAGCTTACACTTTAAGAATTAATGTTGCATATTTAATCACAACATTGATTGACTTTTTTCTGACGAGTCAAATCAATATTCATATAAAAATGTTTTAGTAATTTATTGTACGAGCAGTAATAAACACGGATAGTTCAGTGTCCATGCTCGAAAACCTATCCAAGTACTGATGTTGCCCGACGTTACTTAACTCGTGCAAATATTCGCAAACATTTTGATACGCCACACTGACGGTTATACATAATTGAATTACTTTGTCACCCACTATAAACGCCCACAAAATTATGCGTAAACCGTTTCCAAGTATATTTAGAGCAAATAATAGACTAGGAACTATACATACTGTTAACTGGCAGATATATAAAAATAGTATTGCAATTTTCAATTAAAATAAACAAGTAAAAATTGGTTAAAAATATTATTATAGACGAAATAATTAAACGGATAAAAATAAAATAATTTAAAAATATTAATATAGATGAAATATTTAAATGTTTGTATCCAATTTATATTATACAGGGTGTTTCATACCCAATAAACACATTACATAAAATTTACGTTTCGATACATCAATTTTACGTTACAAAATTTACGTAAAATGTTAAATAAATAATGCGTAATAAAGAAATATTTAATTAAAGTCGATTATGCGCAAATTTTTATAAAATTGTTGCAAAATTTACACTAAAAAACGTTAATTTGAATACATTTCTATTATATACATATAAATAGTAATGTAAATAATGCGTAAATTCTGCAGCGTTAAAATAATGCATTATAATAAGTGCAAATTTTATAATATAATAATATTAATATTATAATAAATTTTACTAAATAGATAAAATTGAGCTATGTACTTTATGTAGTTGCTGTGTTAGTTCTTGTCAATGTACAGCTTATTTTGATCGAACTTTCAATGATTATCCAAATTTGTATTTATTATTAATCGACGCAAAAGTAGAAATTATTTCGGTAACGTCTAATTATGAAGACTGAATACAGTCCAAGCTGCAGCCAAAGTGACGAAATATATTATGATATAAAAACATAGTAGTTTTATTTCTAATATTGTGTTATGAATTATCACATGGTCCATCCTATCAATTTTCTGGTAGATAGATAATAAAATTGGATATTTAATCACGATAAATTATTTTAATATGGTTATACTTAAAAAAACATTTTGGAATAAAGTCTATTTTCATTCACACATTTCATTTATCCAAGTTATTAGACTTAACAACATTTTAAATGAAAACATCAAATATTCTCCAAAAGTAAAGTATAAACACTAATTAGTTAGGATTTTTTTGCAAATTACACTGTAAGCAGTGACCTCTATACTAATGTAACTGGAAAATTGCCGCCTGAACATTTGTTTTGTTACATTAAAAATGAGGCAGTGAGATAGTGTTTGGATTTTATTTTCCATGTAATGAATATAAAATCCTAACGCTATCACATTCATTACATGGATCCAAGGCCGCACTTAGGGAGAGCCAAAGAGGCCATTCCGTCCCTCCAACAAATATTGATAACATGATTTTTGTTGAAAAAATTTTGAAACACATAACCAACCCTTACGTCGGGAGGTAAATGCAAACATAATATAATGCACCTCCCTAGATTAATTTCTGGGTGCGCCACTGCATTGGTCATATTCACAAAAACACGTTGTGAATAGATTTCTTATATTATAGTGCGCTCCTAATTTATAGTGTGTATCCGTTGTAAAATTTAATAAGTTAAAGAGATCAGCAGCGGGTTGCATAATATAAATAATTTATCTGACTTGCTCATTAAAACGCGTTGTTTCAGTTACACCTGGTTTATACGAGCAAGTAAAATTATCGCAAGTTCATATCTGAGAGAGTTTACACTATCCGAGAGTACTCTCGAAGAGTGTACGATTTGCAATAGTACTCTCGAAGAGTGTGTGACTTGCGATAGTTTCACTTGCTCGTGGTTTAGAGTTCACTGAGCATAGGCAGCTATTTTTGCTCGCATTTACAACAATGGGAAATGGATTCGACAAGTTTACGCTACACTTTTAACAAATGTTTGCTTTCCGCGAGTCTTTGACTACTCGCAACTTATTTTCTTGTAGATACTTAAAATGTTTACAACAACAAACGGACTACGAAAATCTTATAATATATTTGAAAATATTCAAATAGACGCTACTTGCAATTTTTTGTAGTTTTACAGTGTGTTTACCAGCTGATGATATTCTTTAATATGAATTGATTGAAAATTTGATAAAATTATTTTAGCCCTACCCTAGCCCAAATTTTATATACAATTAAAAAATGACATATTAAAAAAGTAATAAAATGTTATTAAATGTTTGTAAAACGGCTTAGTGGTTAGTGTGTTGGCGCTGTAGTTCCAAAGTTCCCGGGTTCAAATCAGAGCATTTCTCACTTGGATTGTCGACTTTTTCAGGTTAAAGAAAGTGGCGCCGAGCACACTTTCCTTCGGATAGGAACCCAATAATTCATGTTAGAATGCCTAAATTAGCGACAAAATTCTAAGATGGTGAACCTCTTGCGTCGGTGATTAGCCCACAGACGACAAAAATTAGCCGACGTTAGATAAATTAAAAAAATGTCGAGAAGAACTAAAAAGTGCTATTGATTGTTGAGAAATGTTCTGATGTGTTACAAAATGAATCTAATTTTAAGATTTTGTACACTGCACAAAATCTCGAAATAAATAATTATTTCTTGCTAAAAATATAAAATCTATCAAATTATTTTATCAAGATAATTGAAAGTTACGAACCCTAACAAAATTAATAATTTACAAAAGCGGTATTAGTTCTAGAGATAAAAATAAATGAGTATGAACTACAATTTTGAAATAATTTTTATTTATTATATAAAAATTGATATAAAAGAAAGATTGACGCACTATATCTACTTTTATCTCTAATATCTAATTGTGTGAATTGTATGTTACTTGTTTGTTGTTTATGTTTTACATCATTGCCACTAAGTAAGCCGATGGCTTGTCATAGCGGGGTTTTGATGGGACCAACAGCTTATAAGGTGACTTCCGAACCACCAGTGGATTGAAAGCGGGATTAAAATTGTTCGCATTTTTGAGGTTTGAACCCACGACCTCTAGCTTGCTAGGCTAGCGCTTTGCAACTGAGCTATCCACTATACTACCAATATACTTTTTATAAATAACGTATCAAACTAGAACAGTGTTACTTTTTTATGTTTGTAAAGGACCAATGAAATTAAAAAGGATTAACGCAGCAGGATTTAAACTATTTAAATAAATGAATCAATTATAAAATAGCCGGAGTGAGTAGTGGTTGTAGACCCTTGTTGTAGCAAGAATAAAATATGCTAAAAATCACTATAGAATACTAAAGAAAACCTACAGGCAACCAGTATCACAACGTCAAGCTGGCAATACAATTTAAAAAGCTAAATAAAATTATAATAGTATTTTACAATATTTGATCAAGATCTAATTGAGGGATCTATCATAGAAGTTGTTTCTGATCCCAGGGATCTTGGAGTCAGTTTTGATCAACTTTCACTTGATCACACACAGTATTGAGTATTTTATCAAATTATTAAAGTGATTTTGAATAAACGATTTTGATCCGGAATTAAATTTCAATGATATTATAAACGATAGAATATCATCATATTGAACGTTACTTTTTTCCATACACAGGTAGTAACTATTCCAAAAGCAATTTTGCTTGGTTAAACAAGCCAATAGTAAAGTAGTCATTAAAAAAACTTATTAAAAATACCAATTTGTACGGGATGGAATGAGTGATCCGGTTCTCCGATGAGGGGTTCTGAGTCAATGTGCGAAATCTGGTCGCTGTAAGTGCATTCGTCCACCTGTGACATTTTTGCCAGTAAAACATTTTTTCTGATTCGGCAAAAACATGAGATTTGTTTTGTGTTGGTGAAATCCTTGCTTATATAGATGATACCCTAAATAAAACACGTGTTGAAAACCAACCTCGTTCTTAGCGCCCTCAACTTCAAGAACAGAAGACAACGTTGAAAAAATTGTTGTGAAAACCTTCAGCAATGAACCATTAATCAAGTTTTAGAGTGGTGTCATAGATATCAATTTATTTTATCCGATGATTTGTACATGAGAGTTACAGCCAATTTTATCCCTCGCTTTCTCACTGACAACCAAAGGAAGCCTCGGCTTCAGACTTGTCTTCCAGCTGAAAAATCCTTCGGGAGAAAACCCAATTCTTTTCTGAGGTTGTTGATGATAAAACGTGGTGCTATGGGTACAATCCAGAAACAAAGCACCAATCAAGCCATTGGATAACATCTCTCTCTCTCATCTCGTCTAAAAAATAGTACTCCGCATGAAGTCAAATGAAATCAAGACAAAGTTCTCTTATTTCTTCGATTGCGGAGGTATTGTGTACGCGTTTATTCCTCCAGGCCAAACAGTCAATCAACAAGTCAACTTGGGGTTTTGAGGAGGTTGAAGGAGAACGTCCGGAAAAAGGCGAATCTTTAGTGAAAAACAGATTCTTCAACTACGATAACCTACCTGCGCACATTGCGCTGTATGTGAAGCGTTTTTTACTAAAAACAACATGACACCAACTGTTCACCCCTCTATAGAGTTACCGGGCCTAGTACCCTATAACTTCCTTTTCTTTCCTAGACACAAAAAGGATATTCAAGGAAAGCATTTTGGGAGAGAAGAAAATAACAAGTTATTAAGAATTTACAAATTGTTTTAAATAATAGAAAAAAACGATTGGACAAGTGAATTGCAGTCGATGGGAAATACTTTGGCAGTGTAAAAATATTGATCAATAAAGAAGTTATAACAAACTTCCAGCTATTTTTGAGTAATTGAAAAAATAAATACCTTACTGTAAAATAATTTCTCCAAAATATGCACTAAATAATTACGTGTACCTGTCCGTATCAACTTTAATAAAACTAAGCTAATGGTAATTACAAAGTCACATCAGAACCAGTTACCTTTGACAATAGCAAATAACGTCATAGAAAAGGTGCATATAAATACTTAGGAACCTGGATAGAGCAGACAGGGGAACAAACAACAAGAATAGAAATTGCCCGAGCAGTATTTGTGAAAATGAAGATATTCACCAGTCGGGATATTAATATAAATCTCAGGATGAGGATGCTACGTATTCTCCACGCACCTCTACGTTGTTGAAACGTGGACCCTCAAGAAGAACCAGACCGACAAATTGCAAGCATTTGAAATGTGGTGCTATCGCAGA